>JAYEVE010000443.1:0-116143 GCA_036346375.1 Guadua angustifolia
ATCTAGCAAATAATCTAACAATATTCACAGCTTGTAACATAAGTATTGTCGGAGAATTGCTGCCAATCTTACGAAGTAAATGCAGGAGACATGGTTTAGGGTATCACACGAGGAGACAATGTGTTTTATATAGCTTCAAGCCTTCTCTGGGGAGAATTATAACCCTACTTGTTGTATTCTTGTATTGAAAGATATTATGATGGGGGTGCACAATGTTCAGGATGAATAGTGCAACTAATGCTACAATGCGATCGGTTGTGTTGTGTCCTCCATCATCCGGCATTGTCCTTTATATAGCATCGAAGGGTTGGCAGTGCCTATTGAGAGTTGCCTTTACTGGTTCCTTGAATCAGCAGATGGATGGCAACTGTTGCCAGCGAGACTCCCTCCATACATGATCATCTGGCAGTTATTGTCAGATAGAGGATAAAAACGTGTGGTTATGTCAAAAAGACAGGGCTCGTGTTTTTTTTTAACTACCATGTGTGGTCGATCACGGTGGACATGCTACCTGGTAAGAAGGGGCCGACATGTCTGATGATGGGCTTCTCTGACCGGGGGTGATCGATACTTATGTTAACTTAAGTATATTCTCCCCGACTATGTGTACATGTGGAGACTATTTGATCAAGCCTTTATTTTGAAAGCTACGGCAAATAGTCAGCTTATTTATTACAGATTATATAATCCTCGTGCCGCATCCCAAAACTGCTCAAGAATTCAGTTTCGAACGGAAATTGTATATCATCTGCTTACGATAATGGAAGAATAGATAGAACAATATATGGTCTATTGGCCGAAATTATAAAGAACATTGTATGCCACTGGCCAAGATTTTAATTTACAAACTAAAAATTGAAAATCCACAGGAAAGGCTTGAGTGCGCCCATGACTCTAATACGTCCACGTTGACAAAATCCACAGGGTAAAGGTAATCACATGATGGTCTTCTTTCTCATACTCTAAATAAGTATCAACAAGTAAAGGTGAATACATTTGTACCCAGCAAGACTTATAGTGTATCACAATTATAAATGTATGCTTGCTTATGTAAAGAAAATGGCTATTGACCATTTTTTTTTGCATAAAGCGTTATTTAGTCAATAATAACAAGTAGTAGATTACAAACGAAATTTGTAAATAGTAGTTAACGAGTATATAATATAAATAAGAGCAACTGACAATCCTCTATGACTGTATTCATCGATCTATTCTATACCATGCTTGGCATAACATCTTCAACATGACTACCCACCAGTTTTCGATAAAATATTTGTGAAAGATTCAAGCCTAAGTAAGTGATGACACACCAAAGCCACTGTTGACCGTGACCGCGACTTTTTTTGAAAGGATTTACATCTGGCAGAAGCATACAACTTTACCTACAAAACATGACCAATTCTTGTTACCAAGCTATTATCACACTTTGATGTGTGACAGAGAGATCATGACAATAACTGTTACATCATCTAGACCTATACATCAGCCCAATAATATTTAACCCCTTGCTATGACGATAGAAATTAAATACATATCATTACATAACCTATACCCGCAAGAATTGGAGAGCAACCGGGAAGCCACCTGTCACCTTGCGATTTTGCAAAAAAGCCCTTCCATTTCTCCGAAATTACGAATAGGTCCCTATGCGATTTTTTGTGAGACAAGAATATTTTTTGCTTAGCGTTTAGGTCCTCGCCGGTATTTTTCTGGAAAAAGCCTCCGTTAGTTTCAAATCGCGAACAAGCCCTTTTCTAATTTTTCAGGATAGCGAACAGGTCCAAAAAAATAACATCCGGGTCCCTGCTTCTTACGTTCAGGTCCTTTCTCCGTTTTTCCCGAAAAAAATGTTTTCGCCACCAGAAAAACCCGAAAAAAATTTTTTCACCACCCAAAAAACCCGAAAAAAATGTTTTCGTCACCAAAAAAACGCAGATTCATCGAAGTTTTATAGCAACTTATTATGTATTTGCCAACGGATCGTAACCACGGGTTTTTTTTAAAAAAAATGTAGATTAAATCGACAACTTATGTATTTATAGCGGATCGTGACCATGGGTTTTTAAAAAATGTAGATTCGTCATGATTTATAGCGACAGATTGATTCGCGGTGAGTCCTAACGACCCATTTTTTTAACGAACGCATAACAAAAAAAGGAAAAAATATTTTCGACACCCAAAAAGCGAAACAATGTTTTCGTCCATGGATCATGCGGTGGGTCCTAACGACCCATTTTTTTAACAAGCGCAACAAAAACCCGAAAAAAATGTTTTGGCACCAAAAAAACGAAAATAATGTTTTCGTCACCAAAAAACGGAGTTCATCGAAGGTTTATATCAACTTATGGATTTGCCAACGGGTCATAACCACGCATGCTATCGAAATTCAACCGGCGCAGCGTAGCGCGCTTTCCCACCTAGTAATACATAATAACAATGACAATCCATCCTTGTCATAACCATTTCCTCGATAGTAAGGTGTGCACTGTTGTATCGGCAAAATGTTATTCCCTACACCTCAGTGAGGTCACCCCTTTGAACAAACATATTCAAATTAGTCCTAGACGACTTAATAGGTTAATGCCACTTCATAATAACACTTGTGGTTGAACAGAGGTCTTGGATTGAAACAACACGTAAGTTTAATCCTTAATCGACTGGGGCGAGAACTCCCCCTATATTACACAATTTTACCTTGAGCATCGAGAATAAATAAATTCGTCGTAGGCGACCACATATGAACGAAAATCGGGTCCATCACCAAAATTCCAGCTCCGCCCCTTTTTCTTTCTTCTATTTTCTTCTTACCTTTTTCCTTTTTCTTCATTTTCTTTCTTCTTTCCTTTTTCTTCTCTTTTTCCCCTTTTCTTCCTCCTAGCCGCGCCACCCTTCTTTTCCCCTTTCTTCTCATGCCTCCCTTTTTCCCTTTCCTCTTCCTTCATTCCTCTCCTTCCCTAGCAGGCCAACTCCTCTTCCTCATCTGGCCGAGTGCCGTCTAGTCCTCCTCTCTTCTTCTCCCTCCCCCCTCTCTCTCTCTCTGTGTGTGTGTGGCTACGCTTCGCGCCTCCCTGTGCTGCACCGCACCCACTCCCCTGAGCGCCACCAATCCCTTTGCTCCTCCATGTCGGGCATAGGCCATCGGCCGCTCACTGCCTATCGCCACGGGCTGCTGCCAGTCGCGCCATGTCGGCTCCTCTTGTGCCATCGGCTGTGCCGTTGCCAGGCCATCGCTCCCCAACCGTCGCTTCGCCAAGGGCAACCCCTGCGCAGTTGCCTTGGACGGTCCACATCGAGCAGCCTTCTGCCCCCTTGCAGCTGACCGAGCGCTGCTTGCGTTGCTGGGCCATCTACCTCATCGCATGCTGGGTACTTCCAAGTCAGTCGCCACTGTTAATTCCTCTTTCTCTCCAAATCTCTCAGACACACATGGTGCGAAAAATAATTGCAAAAATGGAATGCGTGTGTGATGAGAATCATGATGGTATGACATGTATGGGTTGGTTCTTGATTTTTGGAGGAAATTGGAAGGAGAGAAGGTTGGGGGAAAGCATCTTGTTATGTTTTGTCTGGAAAGGAAAGGAGGGGCATGAAGGGAGTGTAAAGGGGAAAGCAGGGAGGGCAACAAAGGGTTAGGGTGCTTTTATGTCTCCTGCCACTTTTTTTTTTGGAGTAAATTGCTTATTTGCCACTGAAAGTTGGCCGGTTCCCCAAACTGCCATCGTGAAAATTGTCTTCCCTCCATTGCCATCCGATCTCAAATTGCCTTCCCAAAATGCCACCGCCGTCCATTTGGCTATGAACTGACCGTTTGCTGGCACGCGAAAAGACCGAGTTGCCCCTGTGTGCTAACTTGGACGGCGAAATGAATTCAAAATATTTAAAAGCCTAGAAATATTTTATTTAAATTCTAAATAACCCAAGGAACCACTCCAAAAATTTCATAAATTTTTGAATTTATTTAGTGCTTCTAAAAATCAAAATTTAGATTCTTTCATTTAGATAGAATCGCTAAAAGATTTTTCCAGAAAATCACAGAGCTGCTCATGCTCTCAAATTTTTACAGAAATGTTAGTACTCTCTTAAGATCATCTCCAAAAATTTTCATAAAATTCTAAGCACATTTGATAGATTTAAATTAGGCAATTCTTTCATTAAGACAGAATCACTAAACGTTTTTTCCAGAAAATCACAGAGTTGCTCATGCTCTCAAATTTTTACAGGAATGTTAGTACTCTCTTAAGATCATCTCCAAAAATTTTCATAAAATTCTAAGCACATTTGATAGATTTAAATAGGGCAGCACACTCAAAAGGAGGGCAATTTGGTCTTTTCGCGTGTCAACTAACGGTCAGTTCACAGCCAAATGGACGGCGGTGGCATTTTGGGAAGGCAATTTGAGATCGGATGGCAATGGAGGAAAGACAATCTTCGCGATGGCATTTTGGGGAACCGACCAACTTTCAGTGGCAAATAAGCAATTTTCTCTTTTTTTTGTCTCTTACTGTTGTTGTTTTATTGTCAACAGAGAATAAAGAGCAGAGGAGTAGACAAACAGTGGGTTAGGGCAGATCATATTTCTGATTTTTTGGGTTTGGACACAAAATAGTACCTAAAATCTAATATGACATGTCTTATGATTCATCAACGCTATACAAATTAACACAACTTCCAACAGGTTTGATTGAAATGGCCTGGAAGGACTCTTGTTTGGAAACATTGAGACCAACCAGTACAGTACATCTACAATGCGTGACAACGGATAAACGGAAAAACGTACGTTTTGGACTACTAGTATGCATTGCAGCCGGTCGAAATTGAGCCGGCAGCAGCATCCGGCGACTTGTGCTCCGTCCTCTCGCTTTCCTTGGCTGTTTGCGAGAGATTTCAGTTTTTAACATCCTTTAAAATTCGTATTTCGGTATTTAACACTTTGACCTATAGTCACTGATTTAGATGAATTCATATGTCATATACAATCGTAAAGACACACGAATTGAGTTCATATGTCATATACAGGGCACACGAATTGAGTGTTGAAATTTCAGGATGTTTGCCTCGTTTCTCTCTCCGCGTGCCACCGTAGCCGTGGGGCCCCTCTCTTCCGGACTAGGAGGAGGAGCGCGAGCAGCAACAGGAGGTGGCGGCGGCGGCGGCGTTTGGTGAGAGATGGAGAGCCTGGCGCAGCGCGCGGCGCTGCTGCGGGAGTCGCTGCAGAAGAGCCAGTCGGCGACGGACGCTGTCGTCTCCATCCTCGGTTCATTCGACAGCCGCCTCTCCGCGCTCGACGCCGCCATGCGCCCAATCCAGGTGCGCAACCCCCCGAGCTGCTCTTCCTTAGGGTTCGTGCGTGCCTAGCTTTTTACCCGTTTTCTGACGGCGTGCAGGTGAGGACGCACGCGGTGCGGACGGCCCACGAAAACATCGACCGGACGCTGCGCTCGGCGGATGTGATCCTAACCCAGTTCGATCGAACTCGAGAGGTGCTTTCTCCAAACCCAACTTCCTTACTTGTTAAGTGCTCTACTTGTACCCGGATCCGCCTGTGGTTGGAATTGTAGCTTCATCCGTAGCTCATGAGTGTAGGGAGCGTGTAGTTTGGTGTGATCAGTCCGTTTGCTGTCCTACATCTGAAGGCATTGAGCGTGTGTTTAGTTCCAGGCTACTACTGTTGATTAGCCCTTCCATATCTGATGGTTTTTCATGCATATTTGGTTTCGTTTTTTATCTGGCATGGTTGAGTAGTGCTGGAGCATGTATCGCCTGGTTCAATTGCTCACTGGAGCTTCAAATCTTTGTTGTTTTCTTCTGAGTGGTCTTTCATGTTTGCGAGCATTGATGCAGGTGGCGCGATTGTAGTCGAAATTGTATAGGCGAGTAGTGAGAAAGTGTAGTTGGTGTGGTACCATTTTGTCCACACCAAGAGGTCGAAATATATCTATCAGATGCATTTCAGAGGCTTCCGTTGCATTTTGTTAGCACAGGAGATGGTTTTAATTGAAGCAGGAGCTTATTCTGTGGCTAAGGAGAATTGCTTGATGTGATACCCAAACATATGGTCTGTCCTCTTCCATGGACGATCTGATTTGTTGTTGTATGTTTGAACTCTGTTGATGCATATGATTGACATAGGAATGTTCTTGGCATGAATCAGATCTTAACATGTTGGTAGGAAGCTTGTGATTGTGTGTTTGGGTTTTACTTTAGTGTACATGTGGCCGTGTGTATGGTTAGAACTTTGAACTGGGCTTAGTTTGGGACTTTCTTGTTATGCTGTGCTATGTGGTAAAACTGTCATGTAGCCAACTTTGTAAAAGCACTCCATTAATTGATTTGGTTTCAAAAACCATAGAATATTTTGGTACAGCAGCCCTATTTTTAATCAAGATCAGTTTGTTAAATGTGCTGATTTGAAGTGCACCTTAACACCGACTAAACCTCTGCCATATTATGGAAGTGACAAAGTGTGTGAATCATTTTCTGTGGATGATGCCATTTGAATACATGTATTCAGGATTGATTGTATTAGACTCGGTAACTATAATGGTTGGATGCGGATTTTCTTTTCCATTGAGAACTTGAGGTCCTTGAGCAAGTTTCAAGAAAAACTAGCTATTTCTTTGTGTTGCGATGGATTGCTTTTCAGGAGCAAGGCTCATCAATTGTTGTCATATGTACAGGCTGAACGTGAAATACAGAAGGGGCCACATGAGAATCTTCAGGGTTTTCTAGATGCAGTTGATCGGCTGAGAAGTATTGAGCGTTTCTTTAGCTCAAATAGGAGTTACCGCAGCAGTGATGGAGTGCTCAGCCATGTGAATGCCCTCCTTTCTAAGGCCCTCGTGAGGATGGAGGGTGAATTCCAGAACCAATTGTCTCAGCGCAGGTTTGTGTCTCATTATCAATTTAATTTTGTTTTTACCTCAACATCATCTAACTCTTGCATTGTGCACCCTCCTAATTGTTTCCAGCAAGCCTATTGAGCCTGATCGTCTTTTCGATTGCCTTCCAAGTACGCTTCGACCATCATCTGAATCTCAGCCCGAAGGTGCAAAAAACCCATCATCTGACGCACATTCCGAACATCAGCAAAACTCAGAGGCTGCTTTCTACAGTCCTCCTGCTCTTATAGAGCCAAAGTTTGTTCCTTTGCTTGCTAAATTAGCACAACAGTTGGTTCAAGCTGGATGCCAACAGCAATGTTCAGAAATATACAGGTATAAGGAGCTATACTGTATATATATTTTTTCAGGATATACATTTCTCTCTCATCACTCCCATGATCTCATCACTTTCATGGATAAATTGAAACTGAAATTGTTCTTTTATTGAGATTTCTGGTTATCGTTTTTCTTTCATGTTCACATGAATAATGAGACAAACACACACCTATGTTTCTCTGGATTAAACATAGAAGCAAATAATACTAGATTTAGTGCCTGCAACTTATAATTAACATTGTTATGTTTGCCAATTTGAGGACATCTATCAACTATTTTGGCCTGAGTCAAAACCATGAACAAAGGTTGAAAAACTGGTTTGGAATACCAGTTCCCAGCCAAATAAAATAAACCTAAAATGCTTTTACCACGCATACTTCCAGGAAAATTCCTGTAAACTACTTGGCTTCTGCAGTAGGAATACAGTTTTTTTTTAACCTTTCTTTGTCTTGTTTGCATGTGCCTGTGTGCTAACTTCCTCCTGCAGGTATGAGATATAGTTCTACCGTAGAGAGTCACTTGCTGAAGCATATTGTCCTCTTTTGTGCAGCGAAGCTCGTGCTTCAGCTTTAGAATCAAGTTTGAAGAACTTGGGTGTTGAAAAACTGAGCAAAGATGAAGTGCAAAAAATGCCTTGGGAAATATTGGAGTCTAAAATAGGGAATTGGATTCATTTCATGCGAATTGCTGTACGTATTTTTTCCTCGGATTTACTGTATGCTACAACTTGCCTCTGGTGACATTTACCTCTGCTCGAAACAGGTCAAACTTCTATTTGCTGGGGAACGTCAGCTTTGTGACCAAGTTTTTGAATGCAGCCAATCTTTGAGGGATAAGTGCTTTGCTGCAATAACAAAGAACAGTTTGGCTACTCTACTCAGCTTTGGAGAGGCAATTGCTATGAGTAAAAGATCACCAGAGAAGCTGTTTGTTCTGCTAGACATGTACGAGATAATGTGTGAACTTCAAACAGAGGTAAATTTCTGGTTCAGACCATAGCTACCTGCTACTTGTTTTACTGGTCAACCACTGCTCTTGTGTGCATAATGATAACGACACCATATACATGCTGAACTTAGAGTTAAATTCAGTTCGTGGTTGACCCAAATTTTAGATCCCTTATACCATCTCACAACTTGTGCTTGTCAGGAAGCCTGTGGCACCTTTCTTAACAGCTTGGCTGGCTTAAATTTGATGACATTTCTGCTGATACTGTTAAAACTAAAAAGTGATGTTGTGTATGCTAAGCCAAAAATATCAATTTCTCACCGTGATTATACAAGTATGAGGGGCAGTCATACGTCAGAGTTCGATACTATATTTTCCATCAGTCAAGTGTTGGGCCATCTGTATTGGAGCTCACCTTTGATCAAAAACCAATTTTCACCTTGGCCTTTGGAGTTAGGATGTTCTTGTTTCTGTTTTTCTTTTAATAAAAAATGGGGTTTTTTGTATGCTAAGCCAAAAATACCAATTTCTCACTGCGATTATACAAGCATGTGGGGTAGTCATATACTCATATGTCACAGTTCAATACCATATTTTCCATCAGTCAAGTGTTGGGCCATCTGTATTTGAGCTCACCTTTGATCAAAAACCAATTTTCATTATGGCCTTTGGAGTTTGGACCTTCTTGTTTCTGTTTTTGTAAAATAAAAGGAATGGTTTTTCACTAGACAAATCTCGTAGGAAATGCGGAGAATTTTTGTAGATAATGCAGTCATTTTTGTATGGAAAGAACTAAAAGGTTCATCTTGTTGAATTGATTGTCTAGATTGACACCATCTTTGTCGGAGAATCATGCTCTCAAATGCGCGAATCTGCACTGAGCTTGACGAGATGCTTAGCACAAACTGCACAGAAGACTTTCAGTGATTTTGAGGAAGCTGTTGAAAAGGATGCAACAAAGAATATTCATACTGATGGAACGGTGCATCCTTTGACGAGCTATGTGATTAACTATGTTAAGTTTTTATTCGAGTAAGTCTCCAATCACCTGCACTTTAACTCTTTATTTTTTGTAACTGAGTAGGCATATGGCCATGTTTTTTTTTAAAAAAAAAATTTATCCATCAGGTTATGTTGATGTGTGTCTAGCAATTGCTGCTGTTGTATTTTGATGATTTTTGGATAGCCTTGTTATTCATGGATTCACCAGGAACCGGATTGTTGAATTTTATCCAACTGTTTGCTGACCAGATCAACAAAATCATACTCATTTATAGGTGAACAGAACCTGAATATTTATTTTGTACCATTATTGTAAAGGTCTTCTTGACTTAATTTCAAATTTCTTGCATATTAAATGCCCCTTCAGAACATGTTGTTCTGACCTGTAATTTCCCGTCCATACTATGCTTCAACAAATTTGCAGGTAGTAGCAGCTTTGCAAAAAGGAAAAAATGACAATCGTTTTCCTAATTTTTATGCAGCTACCAGTCAACTCTAAAACAACTCTTCCAGGAGTTCAAAAGGGAAGATGGAACGGGTTCTGAGCTGGCAGCTGTAACCATGAGTATTATGCAAGCTTTACAGAATAATTTGGATGCAAAAGCAAAGCAATTCAAGGATCCTGCTTTGATGCACATATTTTTGATGAATAACATTCATTATATTGTCAAATCTGTCCGCAGGTATGTTTTTGTGAAGTATGATAGCAAACAAAGTTACAATAAGTGAGTGATTGAAATGAAATGCTCTATTTTTTCCCCCAGATCAGAAGCCAAGGATTTATTGGGCGATGACTGGATTCAAAGGCATCGAAGGATTGTACAGCAAAATGCGAATCAGTATAGAAGGATTGCTTGGTCAAAGGTTCACTTGCTACAAATCTTTGATTAAAACTCACTATGTTTATTTCTCTTGCATGTGATGCCTTGTTGAGGCCTATTCAACCTCATAAGTAGATGTTCTCACTATGAATACCGGTCCAAACACATTCAAACATCCAGTACCCATGTTGGTACTAACTCCGGAATAGATAGTAGGCTTCTATAGATATTGATGGCCTTGAACTTATTAGTCTTGATGCAATTTGTATCATGGGATTGGCCTAATTATTGCAACAAGTCATTCTGCTGTTCCCTAATTTTTGCTGCTGATAGGATTCTAAGTGTTTTTTGGAGTATAACATTATTTAGAAAAATTAAAGCAGTAGAAATTTATGTGCATCACCTTATTTTAATTTGCTCCTATGTTGCAGGTGTTGCAATGCCTCTCTGGTCAAGGTCTGACTTCATCAGGAGGTAGTGGTCAAGTAGGAAGTGACGGAGGCAATAGCAGTGGAGCTTCAAGAGCAGCTGTCAAAGAGAGGTCAGTTAGATACACTGACTCTTTCAGCTTGCTTTTTATGACGACATTCTATTATGGAATTTCTGAATCATTTTCCCTCCCTCTGATGCTATCAGATTCAGGTCTTTCAATATTTTATTTGAAGAGATTTATCAAAAGCAGTGTGGCTGGTCTGTTCCAGATACCGAGTTGCGTGAGTCACTGAGACTTGCAGTTGCTGAAATTCTGTTGCCTGCATACAGATCTTTCCTAAAGCGTTTTGGGTATGTCTCCTTGACACCTGATTACTTGTAAACATAGAAATTTAATGGATGAACATTAACCGTAACAACCATTTTTCAAAGTTTCCTTTTTTTATGCTTATGTTTTTAACCCTGGTGGCAGTTTCTTAAATGTAGATTTGTGTTTTTTCCCCAAAGTTCGTTTAAGTTTGTTAAGTATGATCAGTAATAAAATCCGTGAAGACATTATTGACCTACCAATTTGTTGTTTGTGAATTCCAGAATTATTTATCAGCATAACACTATAAATTGTCAATTGAGTTATCCCTAGACCTTGATACACTTGGCAGCTCTTTAGGAGACACAGCCTATTCTCCTTTTGATTAGAGTATTTTGACAGCCAAGCATGGGTTGGGTAGGTTGGCCCTTGTTTCAGCTTCAGTTTGTGGCTGGTTGAACTAACGGCAGCCCATGGCAAGGCCTAGCCGCTGGAATCTTAGCTGTTTTTGTACCCTATCATTCACCACGCCCAGCTCTGCTGCATACCCTAATGCACGTTGACTGGTTTTGGCTGCTAGTGGTCTGGACCCTTTGATCTTAATACTGTTTCTGCCTGCATTTTCTATGTTGAGGAAGGGTTGCTGCGTGCATCGATCCTTGTTTCGGTGCAGGATTTGTATAGAATGTGTGGTGTTAGTATCAGCTATGTTTTTGTTGATCTGGTTGGTATTAGGCTTGTTTCGATACGCTGAAGTTGTCCTGAGCTTATTCAGTACCAGCAGTGTGCAACAATCCATTGTTCATGTACTTAGTTCGGAATAGTAGGAGAATTTAGTACGGCATGTTTTCTTTAGCTTCTGTTAATTTGTCTGGCCCAGCTACGAACTTTCTCTACTCTTTTCTTTAGCTTACGGACTCGTACCACTTGTTTATTCCCAAAACAAGTCCAGGCCAGGCGTTCTTCTACAGCTCTTTCAGAAGGACTTTTGTTGTTGCCAGGATTTTAGGAGTATTTGTAGCAACAAGCCAGAAAAAGGCTAGGCTTTTAATCCTTCGTATGTATGACAAATAAACTGGAGCCAGCCAAGCTCGCAGCGGATTCAAGTGAAGTGATTAATTATCCGAATGGCCGCAACTCCAGATCGAGATGCCAAGGTTACGTTATGCTGTGTATCCTTTTTCTAAGTTCTAATCCTCCAAACAAAATCAGACAAGAAGAAAGAATCAAGAACCACAAAATTTCGCATCGCTTCTTCATGCATCATTTGTTCTCGTGACTAAAGAAAAACATCAGAAAGGGTCTGCTGCTTTTAGTGAGCAATTGACCGCGGCCGGCTGCTGCGGAGGTGGCGGCGGCGGCCATTCTGCACCCACTTTGCGACGGCAGCGCTTCCATGACGGCAAGTAGATGGCTAGCGAGAAGATCGCAAAGGCGGCAATTTTTTTTTTAGACAACAGACCAAAAACGGCCCTGCTTTTATAGAAAGCAAGAAAAACAAATTGTCATGCTGGGGATTCCAGCTTACAAGACCTAGGTACATATTATCAGATTAATGAGGCAGCTCCTAGCTTCCACAGATACTTTTGATAAACTCAACTACCAAACATCAAAAAGCACTATAAACTTGCATATCCAAGTGCGCAACTTCTGGGACACAAAACTGAGCTCACAGGAGACTCAAATACCTTGGCCAACCAAACAAGACTTATCCTCAACTGAACAAAAACAAAGATCAATCCTGACACTACACATTTCTTAAGCCTTCACCGATTGCCGAATTTGCATGCAAGTAACCTTCCTCCAGATTCTGCATAATCACCAGTTCTGATCTTCTTCTGGGCTTCCTTTCTTTCCAGCCAAGCCTCAGCTTCCGACCAGCTCTCTCTTCCAATTTGTTTGCCACCTCTGTCACTTGACATCCCTGATCTTCTTTTAGCAGGACAATCCACCTTCTCATCCTCTTTGCTATCTGACCTAGCACCACGCTGATATCCATCCATCTTCCTCCCTGAAAACACAAATTGTTTCTCAGTTTCCAAATTGACCACAACGCAGCCGAAGTACAAATATTCACAACCATATGTTTTTTCCTACTAATCCACCAACGAGCTACACTCTCAAAAGAATCACCCAAATTCAAGTTCAGGATATCAGTAATCTCATACCAAATAGCCTTACTAATATAGCAGCTAAAGAATAGATGTGAAATATTTTCAGTCTCAGTACAAAATAAACAAGTAATATCTTCCACCTTTTGTCTCTTACTTAGATTATCCCTAGTCAGCAATCTATTGTTAGCCAAAAGCCAAAGAAAACATGAATTCTTGGTGGAATATTAATTTTCCACACAGCTGGGGTGTAAACCGGCTGAACCCCTCTAAAACTGATAACCGCGTAAAGGGATTGGAATGTGTAAACCCCTTTAGAATTAAATTTCCAGATGATGGAATCACAGTCCTCACTAAAAACAATAGATTCAGCAATACTCACTAATTCCTGCCACATACTGAATAACCTCTGGGAAACACTCCTTCTAAAGGAAATCCTCAAATTCTCGCCATCCCAAGCCTCCCTGACAGTAATATTCTTCTCCACAAAAATCATATATAAAGGCCAAAACTGAACAGCTAAGCTAGAAGTGCCAAACCACTGATCTTCCCAGAACCGGACACTTTTCCCATCACCAATCTTCCAATAATACCCCATTCGAGCAGCTTTTGCTGCCCACAATACCCCTTTCCAAAAGGGAGAAACCTTATCATCAGGGTAACAGAAAAGGTTAGGATCATGAGTTTGATATTTCTTATCAATAATCTTCCTCCACAGACTTTCTTGATTCAAAAAGTACCTGGAAATCCAAGAGGCTAACAAACAAAGATTTAGACTCCTCAAATCTGGAACACCTAGACCTCCATATGCTTTCTTTTGTGCAATCAACTGCCAATTCGCAAGGTGATAATGCTTTTTCTGATCATTGTCATTCCAGAAAAAATGGGCCATTTGGGAATTAATCTCCTCAATCGCCCACATGGGAAATTTAATAACAGACAACAAATAAATTGGAATACTGGCTAAGCAGGATTTAAGGAGGGTCAACCTACCACCATAAGATAATAAGCGACCCCTCCACCCAGCAACTCTTTTAATAACTTTGTCCACTACAGGTTGGATATCTTCTTTTCGCAATTTTGCGTAATGCAAAGGAATCCTAAATACTTGAAAAGAAAAGAACCAATATTACAGCAGAAAAGTCTAGCAAGCTTATTTTTCTCTCTTTCATCCAAACCTATGCACATCAGATCACTTTTATCATAGTTAATTTTCATACCAGATAATTGCTCAAAGCAAGACATCACCCACTTGAAGTTCCTAGCTTTCTCAATATCATTTTTCAAAAACAGGACAGTATCATCAGCGTATTGGAGGCTAATAATACCACCCGGGCAGACACTAGTCATCAAACCCTCTACCAAATTCTTATTAGCAGCTTTCATCAGCATCCTAGACAAAACGTCAACCACCAGGTTAAACAACAAGGGGGAGGGAGGGTTTTTTTTGTGAAGTCTTCCCTTGTTCCTGAAATCTTTTCATGTCAGGGCCCTCAAGTAGAGGATGAAAATCAGCATTGATTCATATGTGTAGTGTCCTTTTCCTTCTTGTTCTTCTTTTAAGGGATCATTTGTTTTAGCTTTGGATTCTCTAAAAACTGATTCTGGATTGTGGCTGTAAATAAGTTGATTTTTCAAAAGCTGGAATTCAAAAGCACATATGAAGTGGATTGTGGATTCTAGTGTACATGGGTGGGCTGGATTGTGAGAATCGAATTCTAGAATCAGATTGTTTATTTTTTATTCTGCTTTTGGGACTAGAATCAAAAGCAAAAACAAACAAGCCCTAAGTACTACTCTCTGTCTTGAAGAATATACGACGTTTTGTATATTGGCACAGATCTTTAACATGCAACTTCGACCACTCCATTTTGTATGAAAAATGTATGAATATTTTTCATGGCTAATCCAACATTTTCATTTGATCAATTTAAATAATTTTTTATATTAGTAGTCAAACTTAAAAATCGATTGCACAATTATTAAGGGTACAACTAGTTTGAGGTTAATATTTAAAGTGACCATCCTAGAATACTATGTGCCATCTTCTCTATCACCTCCACCATCCCCCTTCTCTTTTTCCTATTCACTTCCCCGGCCTCACTCTCTTCCTTTCTCTCTGACACAAAAATTTTAAACAAGAAATTTTCAAGTTTGAAAATTTTAAATAGTAAATTTCAACTTGGAAAAAATAAACAAAATTTTCAAATCAAAAAATACAACTCGTGAAATTTTAAGTTGAAAATCTTTTAACTAGTCAAATTTCAACTATGGAAATTTGAAATCGGAAATTTTCAGCTCAAAAAAATTTGAATCGCTCCAAAAATTCTGAATCAGGAAATTTCCAACTTAGGAAATCTCAACTCAAGGAACTTTCAACTAGGCATTTCAACTCAGGAAAATTCAAATTGAGAACTTTTAACTAGGAAATTTCAAATAAAAAATAATTCAAGTGGGAAATTTTAGAATGGGGAATTTCAAATACTTTCGATTAAAAAATGGTTTGAAAAGTTTCAACTAAAAAAACTTGCGGTTCGAAAAATTTTGACTCAACAAACTTTTAGTTTGAAAAGTTTTGATTTAAAAACTTTCGATTTGAAAAAAATTGTTTCAAAAACTATCAAAATGGTCAAAAATACTTCAAATACTTAGCAGGAAATTTTAAAACAAATTTTTTTTTGAATTTGAGGGGAAGGGAATCAGGTATGAAAGTGAAATGAAGCGGATGATACCAAATGTCGTGATGAGAGAGCTTTTGAGGAAGAGAAATGAGAGAAGGAAGTACCGCCATATGTTAATAATTCTTTATATGTTTACAGAAAAATGGTGTAGACTCAGGACTCTCTCTTTTTTTAATGAAGTATAGACTAAGCTGTTTTAGAGGCGGCAACGGTGGGCAAGCTGCTCTCACCTGAACTCAAATTCATTGCTTCTCAACCAGAATGAAACATTAGAGGCAGGCATTCCGTGGGAGCAAAAAACTGGTACGTACCATTGTTTGATCCAACGCGTCCATGGCGTGTCCTGACCACAGAAAAGTTTGCGTAGAAACTTCATGAGCAGACACTTGTTCTATGTGTGAAGGTCGACTACCACGATTCGCAAACCGTGTTCTTCCTTGCTGCGACATGGCGCCTAAGCCAGTCGGCTGTCTGTCAGCCCCGGAGCACTCGGGAACATCGCCCTGCGCGGCTTGTTGATCTGAGAAATTGTACCTTTTGTGAGCTCAAAGACTCCCATGACTCGGAACATTCCTAGCTATTTTCTTCTCGTAGTCGAACCCCTCTTTCTCACTGTCTTGTGAACTTTACTACGCAGGTTGTTTGTGTGATGGTGTGGTTATTGTCCCGAATTAAATTGGATAGCAAAGTGGCAGCTAGCTGACAAATAATCAGATCAGTACCTCCTGTCTATAGCTTCATATCATGCTTATGCTATTAGAACGTTGCTCAGTTGAGCGTGCTAGCTTTGTGTTGCATGCTACGTACACTTGTGGTAGAGTAATTAGGCAATAATGTCTTACAGAGAACATTAGACAAGGGCAAGAGATGTCTCTGCAAGATCTAATTGTTAGACAATATTCTGGTTTCCTAATATATGAGATTGCTAATACCTTGTATAGATGTTGCCTTGTATAAGCTTTCCTTGTATGCCCTTGTGCACATGTATATATATTGGCCCATTGGCCCTATGATCAATACAAGTGCTATTCATAACATGGTATCAGAGCTAAGGATTTAGGGTTTTCCTCACCGGCGTTGCACTTGCGCCTCTTCTTTTTCGACGGCTCTTCTCGTCGCCTCCTCCATTGTTCATCTTCATCCGATTGGATCGGTTTCGGCCGGCTTTGTCGCTTTCAAACGCGCCGCTCGTCCTCCTCGTCATCCTTGCTGTCGGCCTCTACTCGGTCTTCTTGGCGGCGGCGTCATCCTCGGCATCGGTCGCCTCCGCGGCTCATGTGCCGTATCGCGATCTCCTCGGTCGACTCGGCCGGTGCCCTTGACCGTCGTCTTCCTTTCGTGCCTTGGGCTGCGCGCGGTCTTCATCGCGAATCGCGGCCGCCCTTCGGCCGCTCGGATCTTCCGCCGTGAGGCCTTGCACGAGCACTCGCGCCGCCTCGCGGCGGCGTCGACCCTTGCGTTGCGTGGCTGATCTCCTCGCCGCCCACGCCCGTGTGGTCTCATCCGCGCCCGTGAAGAAGCACCAACCGATCGATTTTCTTCATCTGGACATCAAACGGAACTCTTAAGCGGATTGGGTTTCATTTCTTGGAGTCACGCGACGTTGGCTCTCTTCGGCTCCGAGCTCTTGCGTCTAGGCCATCCAAGTTCGAGGCCATCCAGGTTCCCTTTTCTTCGTGGAAAAAAACTTTTGGCTAAAAAAATGTCATCGTCTCTTGTTTTTTTCTTCGGAACATTTACATTCCTCATTGTCGATTATCTTCGATGGTCTCAATTATCGAGTGGATTCTTCATATCGTCTTCATATGCGTGGTCGGCGCTTGTGGGAGTTTCTTCTGGGTGAACTATCATGTCCACCTCGTCCTACTCCCCTGTCATGCTGTTATTCCAAAGGAGGCCAATGATCTTTGCTCGCCGAAGGCCTCGATGATTATCTTGATCTTTGTGGAGTCTTTTCGGACTCGGTTCTTGCTTACAAGACATGGATTGATGAAGATGCTCGTGCCTCTGCTATTCAGGTTGCTAGTATGGAGGTGCATCTTACTGGTGATATTGTTGCTTTGTCTTCGGCACAGTTGATGCGGGCATATCTTCGTGATCGCTATGAGCCTGCTGGTGACTCTCTTTACCTTGCTATTGTGCGGCAGAGGCGATCGCTTCTGACGAGGTGATTCTACGTGGATGAGTTCTATGCGCTGACTATCTTGATATGGTGTCAGCTTGATTCACTGGGTCCGGAGGTTTGCCGAACTTGCTAGTATTGTCAACGTCAGCATTCTCATTTGGAGCTTCGCCGCATCTCGACTTCTGGCACGTCTTGGGCTGAATTTGAAAGATTCGTGCCCGCTTGTTTGCTCGTCATCCTCGTGTGACTCTGTTGGAGGCTCTTCTGACTATTAAATCCGAGGAGACTCGTCTTCGTGGTGCGGGCCTACTGGTGTCTCCCTCAGTCTTGGCGGCGCCTCGTTCTACTCCTCCGTCAGTGGCGCCTACTCCAGTTTCAACTACTGGGAGTGGAGGTCTTCACTGCACCTACTGCGACAAAAATGGCCATGTGGAGCAGTTCTGCTACCGGAAGAAGAAGGATCTTGCTCGTCGAAATAACCGTCCTCCTAAAAGCAATGAAGGCTCTGGAGTCTCCTCTCAGCGGACTTCACAGCAAGCTTCTCCTCAGTAGACTTCTGTTGGTTCTGACTCCACTCAGGAGATTCTTATGCTACTGCGTCGCATGGTCGCCTCTACAGACGAGTTCTTTGGTTTTGCTACTGATCTTCGGTGAGAGACCACCCATCTCATCAGGTATCACACCATGGATTCTTGACTCTGGAGCTTCTTTTCATATGACATCTGATCCCACGAGTTTACATTCCATTAGTCCTCTAGTTGCTCCTACCACTGTGCAAACCGCAGATGGTACTTCTCTTTCTGTTGCAGGGCGAGGCACTCTTTCGTCATCCTCTTTTCATGTTCCTGCTATTTCTTATGTTCCTAAACTGACCATGCAGCTCATATCCGCCGCCGACTTCTCGATCATGGTTGTCGGGTTATTCTTGATTCTAACTCTTGTTGTGTTGAGATAAATGCACGGGCTCTAGTTGGGATCGGCTCCTCGCCATGACTCCAGCGTCTTTGGGAGCTTGGTAGCTTCATCTACCTTCATGCCTCTACCGGTCTCTCTTTTTCTCTCTGCTTGACATCTGCTGCTTCTTCTCTGGGACTTTTGCTCGGTGGCATCACCGTTTGGGCCATCTTTGTGGTTCACGTCTGTCTTCTTTAGTTCATCGTGGTCTTTTAGGCTCGTGGTGCGTAATGCCTCTTTACATTGTATGGGTTGTAAGCTTAGCAAACAGCTACAACTTCCCTACCATTCTAGTGAGTCTATCTCACAACGTCCTTTTGATCTTGTTCATTCTGATGTTTGGGGTCCGGCTCCTTTTGTTTCAAAAGGGGGTCATAAATATTATATTCTTTTTATAGATGATTTCTCTCGTCACACTTGGATATATTTTATGTCCTCTCGTAGTGAGGCTTTATCTATCTATAAGAAGTTTGCCACTACGATTCACACTCAGTTTGATTCTCCCATTCGAGTTCTTCGTGCTGACTCAGCAGGGGAGTATTTGTCAGGAGCTCTTCGAGGTTTTCTTGCCACACAGGGCACTCTTTCTTAGTTTTCCTGTCCTGGTGCTCATGCTCAGAATGGTGTGGCTGAGCACAAACATCGTCATCTTCTTGAGACAGCTCGTGCCCTTATACTTGCTTCCATTGTTCGCCTCACTTACGGCCGAGGTTGTTTCCCTCGCCACCTACTTGACCAATATCCAACCTTCTTCTGCTCTAAAGGGTGGGATTCCAGTGGAGCGTCTTTGTGGCATGCCTTCTGATTATTTTGGACTTCGTCTTTTTGGGTGTGTGTGCTATGTTCTTCTTGCACCTCGTGAACGTACCAAGTCGATTTTTTCGATCTGTTGAGTCGTCTTTACGAGATCTGATCTTGAGCATAAGGGATATCGTTGTTGGGATCCTGTTGCTCGATGCATGCGGATCTCACGGGATGTCACTTTTGATGAGTCCCGTCCCTTCTACCCTCGTTCTTCTTCTTCACCTACATCCCTTGTTGAACCATTGTCTTTCCTGACTTTTTCTGATACTCCAATTGTCACTTTTCCTCTTTCTCAATCGGCGTCTCCTTTATCGCCGATTCCTTCACCACCAACCTCTCCTCCACAGGCTTCTTCTGATATTGTTCCTTCCTATCCTCTATACTACACTCGTCGTCCTCAAGCTGAGGATTCTTCTGATGTGCCATCCTCTTCTGATGAGCCATCTTCTTCAGTATCTCCTCCCCGTTCGCTCTTCGCGATCGGCGATCTATTCGGCCTCTGGCGTCTTGGCTTTATTGGTCTTTGCTCTAGCCGAGCCGACTTCTTCCGTGATCTTTGTTATCCATCGGGAATGGCAGCATGCGATGGCGAAGAGCTTCTTGCCCTTGAGCGCCTTGCAGCACGTGGGATCTTGTTCCACTTCCTCCACGTGTCCGTCTCATTACATGCAAGTGATAAAATTAAGAGTCGCTCTGATGGTTTTCTTGAGCGCTACAAGGCTCGTCTTGTGGTACGTGGTTTTCAGCGGGAGCATGGTCGTGATTATGATGAGACTTTTGCTCCTGTGGCTCACATGACATGTTGACCACTGTTCGCACTCTCCTTGCTGTGGCCTCTGTCCGTGAGTGGTCTATCTCTCAACTTGATGTCAAAATGCCTTTCTTAATGGTGAGCTGCATGAGGAGGTCTATATCACCACCACCGGGGTATTCCATTCTGAGGGCATGGTTTGTCGGCCGTTGCTCTCTTTATGGGCTCAAGCAAGCCCCTCGTGCTTGGTTTGAGCGATTTTCTTCTGTGATCACTGCAGCTGGCTTCTCTGCAAGTGCTCATGATCCTGCGCTCTTTGTTCACACTTCTTCTCATGGTCGAACTCTTCTCCTTCTATATGTTGATGACATGATCATTACTAGAGATGATTCTCAATATATTGTCTTTGTAAAGGCTCGTCTCAGTGAGTAGTTTCTCATGTCCGATCTAGGTCCTCTTTGCTACTTTCTTGGGATTGAGGTCTCTTCTACATCTGAAGGTTTCTTTCTCTCCCAAGAGAAGTATATCCAAGATATTCTTGATCGTGCTTCTCTCACTGATAAGCGTACAGCTGAGACTCCCATGGAGCTCCATGTTCACCTTCGATCTACTGATGGTGAACCTCTTGAGGATCCTACTCGCTATCGCCATCTTGTTGGGAGTCTTGTTTACCTTGGTGTCACTCGTCCTGACATTTCGTATCCAGTTCATATCTTGAGTCAGTTTGTTTCTACTTCCACTCAGCTCCACTATAGTCATCTTCTTCGTGTTCTACGATATCTTCGTGGAACTATTTCTCGTAAATCTTTTCTTTCCACGCTCCACCCTTCTGACTCGGGCATACTCGATGCTACATGGGCTAGTGATCACTCGATCGTCGGTCTCTTTACGCTTCTTGTGTTTTCTTGGTGGTTCTCTTATTGCTTGGATGACTAAGAAGCGCATGTTAGCTTCTCGTTAAAGTCTTGAGGTGAGTTGCGAGCTATAGCTCTTTTGCAAAGAGAGGTTACTTGGTTCTGATGGTTACTTGAGGATTTTGGTGTTTCGTTTCTACACCGACTCCTCTTTTATCGAACGATCTCAGTGCTATTAGCATTGCTCGAGATCTAGTGAAGCATGAGCTCACAAAGCATATTGGTGTTGATGCTTCTTATATGCGGTCACAAGTACATGATCAGGTTGTGGCTCTCCAGTATGTGCCTTCAGAGCTTCAGTTGGCAGATTTCTTCACGAAGACACAAACTAGAGCTCATCATAACTTTTATCTCTCCAAACTCAGTGTTGTAGATCCACCATGAGTTTAAGGGGGGTGTTAGACAATATCCTGGTTTCCTAATGTATGAGATTGCTAATACCTTGTATAGATGTTGCCTTGTATAGGCTTTCCTTGTATGCCCTTGTGCACATGTATATATATTGGCCCATTGGCCCCATGATCAATACAAGTGCTATTCATAACACTAATTACCATGTACTACTTTGCCTATCAATTTTCTGCTGTTAGACTTTTTCGAAGAAATTTATGCTGTTAGGATTCGTTTGCCCTCGAAACTTTTCTGAATTGACCTTGTCATTTAGTAAAAGAATAATTTCAAATATCGCGATAGCAGGTGATATGATACATTTGTGCATTTCTTTTAGTATCCTTGAACTCCTAATTTACGTGTCGACTCGATATGGCGGGCGGGTTTGACACTATGAGGCTATAAATTAAGAAGCAAGCTCCCAGCTGTTTTAATCAGTATTCACGGCTGGTGAAGAATGGAAATTAACCACAAGGCATATTTCCCATGCGGATTTGAGCACACATGGTGTTGGATTTGATCTTGGCTTAACTGTCACCTTAATGCTGATCTGAAATTTAAGGAGGCAGTTACCAATCTTGCGCCTTGATCAGTGGCACAATCAACTAATGGTTGTGGTCCCATATCAGACAGCACATATATAAAGAAAGGGAAGCCAGATCTCATTGGTGATTAGTGAAAACCGAAGAGGAAAAAGGCAATCCCTAATATCTAAAACCCTAAGATCGATCATTGAGTGCCTTTGGGTGGCGTGAAGATCATCTAGAAGGTCATCTCCATCGTCTTCTGTCTTCTTCATCGCTCGGGTTATTAAGGATTCGTGACTATCATTGAGGAGGATTTGGTGCTTCTACCTCTCTATTGCCGGATTCATCTTCTACCGCAAGCTCTGGTTTCTTCACCAAGCGCCAAGAGCATCTACCGACAACCCTAATGGCTTCGTCTTCACCGGGTCAGTGATTCACTTAATGTTTAATTTCCGCACTTATTTGTGATCAAGTTTTAGACTAGATAATGATTATGTTTAAGCATTAGTTGAACCCTAAGTCTAACATTTGGTATCAGAGCAGCCTAGTCTAAACTTGATCCTATTAGTTCTTAACCTTTAGCCCTGATTAGCATTTTTGTTCGTCGGTAATTAGTGTTCTTTTGGTGTTCTTCGGCTCGGGTAAGAATAGAGAAGGAGGGGAAAAGAATGCAAGAACCCTAGTTCTATCTGTCCCCAAATCCGAAACCCTAAAGCTCAAATTAAAACCCAAAATCCCCGAATCAATCAATCAATCAAGAGCAAACTCTAAAAATGTTCTAAGAGCGTATTTTTGGGGCTTATCTTTGCCGATTGCTTCGTTCCGGTCGTTGTCGCCGTCGACCGCTCGGCGCCCTTCATTTCATTGTCATGAGCTTTAGTTTCGCCCGGTCGTCTTGCGGGGCTATGACGGCGGCATTTGCTTACCGTGTGCATGTCTTGTGAATTCTTGCGTTTCGCCGAACCTAGGCGCATCCTTGCAGCCGCCATGAATCCTTTGCCGTCTTTGCATTCGCGCCTTCTCCTCCGTGGCTCCGATTCCGCCGCTTCTTTGGCATCCCTATCGCCTCAGGCTGCCATCGCCGCCGCCGTCTTCAGCGCAGCATCGTCGTCGCTTCGCTTTGCTTGGTTGCCAATCGCCGAAGCGAAATTTTTGGGGAGAGGAAGAGGAAATGCATTAGGGTTTCGCGTCGCGCCAGTCTTGTTCGCCCGACAGTCAATCTCATCCGTTCATCAGATCGGATGGCTAGGACTTGCGACTCGAGCGGTCAAGGCGCCGACGCGTGGAGTGGCGATTAGGCGTTGTTATTGCTTTGCTTTGGTCATGAGCAATGACATGGTGGGCCAAGCCGGGAAGTTCTTATTTTCGGCCGAATTTTAACTTGTTTATCCCAGTCAGTTTATTTGATTAAGTATTTTCATTTCCAGCAAATAAGCATTGATTAATTATTTATTTCCTGGGCAATTATGAATCAAGTTAATTTTATGATTAATTTTCTGAGTTAATTAGTTGATGTGACAATTAATTTTGTCATAATGATTATTTATGAGCATTATCTCTAATTAAAATGGAACCAACGGGAAATTTTAATTAGAGATTATTGTTTAATATTTAAAATTGGGATTATGTTATGACCATGATCATATACTGACCAACGTTGTTTATGAACATGTGTCATCCTCAAGTTAGTTTAATTCCTTTTCGTGTCTACCCAACGGTGATGCGAAATTGAACTTTAATTTTTTGCCTTGTCATTAGCATGATTATTAATCAAACCAACGTAAGGTGAACTGAGCAAGGTGTAAGTTAAATTTTGGACTTTAATTAATTTTAGTGCATTTTCTTATGATTGATGTTGTTCTTTTATGCACTGCAATAATTAATGTCAATTACCCGTAATAATGCATCATTTTATACATCTTTTTGGTTAATGTTTAGTTTCCCTAAGTGATGCAATTATGATAATTGAGGAATGCACAAAGTTAGTTAATATTTTTTGGCCTATTATGATTAAGTTTGTCTCAAATCAAAATGGAACCAACGGGAAATTTTGATTTGGGACTATAACCAAATTTTGGTCATTAATATACTTAAGTGTTGACTTTTCATGGTTGTATTTCGACCAAAGTTGTTTATAATCATGAATTGTCAAAATTTATTACTCACTAATGAAATATTTTAGATCCTAAGCCATGCATTATTAATGAGCTCATCTTTGGGCATAAGTTTTATGCTGGTTTTTGGATGTTTTCGCAGATAGGCCACAAACAACGTTTTAGTGCATTTCAGGAATAAGTTAAGATAGGATTAGTTAAGTACTTTGTTTCTACCTGAATTGTTTATATTTCCACACATGTTACAATTTATTATGCCCTTAATTATGAGCTTAAGTTTTTCCCTTATTTTTCAAATTAGCATTTAAATTACTGCTCATTAATTATTAATTGTTTACGCTTCCGCAATTTAGTACTTGATGTTTAATGCTCAGTAATTTTGATCATGTGATTAAATTTTGTCTCTTATTAATGTACTTTACTTTGAGACATTATGATTAATTAAATGCTTCATGACTAGATGCTAACCAACGTTTTTTATGGGTCATGTACATTTAATTAATTCCCATATTAATTAAGTTATTGAATCTTTTCAAGCATTTATATGATAAAGACTACATTATAATTAAGATATCTCTAATTAAGATGGAACCAACGAGAAGTCTTAATTAGAGATTTAATGAAGTTTTGGGATTATGTTGTAGTCATAATTGCATTCTGACCAAAGTTGTTTGCAATTGTGTACCATCCCCATAAATTAAGTTCTTTTCCGTTATGTACCCAAAGGTGATACTGTTTGAAATGGTAGTTATGTTTTGGGCTTATGTTGTGACACACGGTTATATTCTGACCAAAGTTGATTATAGTCATATGTCATTCCCATAGCTTCTCTAATCAAAATAGAACCAACGAGAAGTTTTGGTTAGAGATTTCATGTTGATTTAAGGATTACGTTTATGGCTCATGATTACAAACTAACTAGCATTGTTTGTGATCATTTGCCATCCCCATTAGTGAATCCAGTTATTCTTTGTTTTCTGCCAAAATGTGATGCGAAGATGGACTGTTGATTCTTTCCTCATGTTAAATTCTTCTTCGTTATTGCCCAATGGTGAAACGAATTAGAATTATTAAGTTTTGTCATTAGCATGTTATTAGCCTGATCAGTGTCAGGTTAATTTCATGGTAGATAATCATTCACATTTTTGTGGATATTAAGTAATGATCAGTGTTATATCCCTATTATCAATTCAGCCATAAGTTCTTCAGCTGTTTCTAGTACCCTAATAAGAAATAGAGTAATTTATTAGCATATTATTCTTGAGGTTATTGATTACATACACAAACATAATATTGATGATTGGCTCCTATTAGAAGAAGCATCTAATAGCTTAGACATTTGACAAGAATTCAATATTCTGATGACTAGTGGAGCAATTTAAGCAAATGTCCCTTTTGATCATAAAATTTAGGATCTGGGGGAGCAATTCTCCAGTTAAATTATGGCTATCTGGTAATAATAGAAAAGTATTATGAAACTCCTCAAAAGTTATTGCTAGTATACTGATCATAGGAGTGCTCAAAGTCAATGAACTAGGACATAATAATAATAATAAAATTTTAGAGCCTTTCTAATTCACTTCATTACGTTATAACAACAATAATGAAGAATGAGAAGTGAACTATAGTTGTGCCTATAAATGTGTGCATTCATAAAGAAAGTTGGCTAAATACTTAGTTAGAAGACTGCGTTTATGCTGCCAACATTATCTTAAGACTATGAAAGTTTTAAAGTGAAGCCTTAGAGAACGAATAGGAGACCAATGTTGAAGTTGTTGGAAGTTTTCCATCAGTACTAAGTTATGGTTTCACCCTCCATCTCAGTATTGTAATTTATGTTCCCATTATAAAAGGGTAATTTGCTTACACTTTTATAAATTATTTGGGGAGTATTAAGTATGTTGCTAACTCTATTGGCTTCACCAAAAGTAAAATTTTTATGAGAGTTCATCGAAATTGTGGCATTGACGCTTGTACCACATTTCGAGGGGGAGAATGGAACATCTCGTTAAGAAAAGAAAAGTTTCATTATGTGAGATATAAACCCCATAGAGAAATCATTTACTCTATTAAAGCTACTCTCTTTGTCAATAAGTTTAAAATGTTGATTCCAGTGGGAGCTCTGAGGTAAGGTAAAACTATACTTGATACAATCGTGCTTATGTTCTAATGTCAATAGTCTGAAAGAAAAGCAATCCTTGTCTCTAAAAGTTTCACCTCCAGTTGATTTTGAAGTTTATGATAATGCGAGCCTCACATAAAGATACCTTAAGTTTTAACCTTAAGACCAGTGGGAGTAAATTTAATATCTTAGCTGTTTATATGGACTTGATTGTTTATATAGACGATGCCTTGTTGGCTATCAGCAATAGTGACATTAATGTTTGTTTTGGTGATGTCTCTCATGTTTTGACTATTAAGATTCACCAAGATAGATCCAACATTAAAGGAGTTTACTCCGATTATTAAGGGCGACATAAGTTTTTCTTACGTTCTGCTGTCATGAACATTATGTATACTTAAGTTTGTATGCGCCCTCATTTAACGTTTATAACCAGGATACTTGGCAGGTATTAATTCAGGATTGGACCACTGGAAAACTAATAAAGACAACTTTGCATCATAGGCAAAGTGCTAATGATTACATGCTCACATATAAGAAGTTTGATAATCATAAAGTTGTGGGTTATTCAGACATAAATTATGCAAGGTGTGTTGATATTAAGAAATCCACATTAAGTCAAATCTTCAACCTTGCAGAAAGAGCCATATTGTGGAATGGCTCTAGTCAATATCTTAAAGCGTCATTAATGATGCAAGTAGACTTGTGGCATGTCATAAAACTATTAGATAATAAGAAAATCACAATAGGCTGTTGTGGTTTAAGAATAAGAAAATTTATTTTGACTTAAGATTCTATCCTGAAATTTATTATGTAATAGTGCAATTTTTGCTTCGAGTAACAACATGTCAAGTTGTGCTGCCAAACACATGACGTTGTGAAAGATGTAATCCAGAATCAAATTATTGATGTTCAGCCTATAAGAATTGAGTATCATGTTTAATATATAAGTTTATGCATCATGTTTAGTTTAATGATTCCCTGTTAAAAGCTTGTCTCAAAATTAATGCCAGCATAAGACTTATTGACAGCCTATACGTCTGGGACAAATTGAGATCTCAAAACTTCGATTCTGGAAATTACAAAATTTGTTTTCACCTTTTAAATGTGCATATGATGTCAATGAAAATAAACTGCACAAAAGGACCATAAGAATACAAACCAACTCCGTTAAGTTTAAGTGGCTATCCTATCGAGATGGAATAGTACTCTATAGATGATGGGGTTTCAGTGGCATTAATTGACCAGCGTAGCGCATTACCTTGGTGTCTTTGTTCATTTAGTGTGGAATTATGTTAGCCTTACAATCAAGTGGGAGAATGTTGGATTTGATCTTAGCTTAACTCACCTTAATCTTGATCCGAAATTTAAGGAGGCGTTACCAATCTTCTTGCCTTGATCGAGGCACGATCAACTAATGGTTGTGGTCCCATGTCAGTCAGCGCATATATAAAGAAAGGGAAGCCGGATCTCATTGGTGATTAGTGAAAACCGAAGAGGAAAAAGGCAATCCCTAATATCTAAAACCCTAAGATCGATCATTGAGTGCGCTGGACTGACGTGAAGATCATCTACCGAAGGTCATCTCCATCGTCTTCTTTCTTCTTCATCGCGCTCAAGTTATTAAGGATTCGTGACTATCACTGAGGAGGATTTCGATGCTTCTACCTCTCTATCGCCGGGAATATTCATCTTCTACACCGGCTACCGTTTCTTCACCGACGCCAAGAGCATCTACCGACAACCCTAATGGCTTCGTCTTCACCGGGCCAGTGATTCACCTAATGTTTAATTTCCGCACTTATTTGTGATCAAGTTTTAGACTAGAAAATGATTATGTTTAAGCATTAGTTTAACCCTAAGTCTAACATTTGGTGGGTCTCCAGTCTCCAGTGGCAGGTACGTACGGTACCCTCCAAGCTACGCGCGCATAGGCCATAGGGTACCGCCGTTGGGAATTGGATGATTCTAGGCATCTTACATCTATATAGCTTGTAAGTTGGGTACGTCTGCAGATAGGTGAAGCTTCTTCTAGCACAGATTTTCCGCATCTAATCGCTCGCGCCGTTAGTACCATGCATTGTGCTTGTTGTTTACGTGCGAGCATGGAGATGGAGCCCATTGGGTTAGGAGACGACGTCCCTAACATGGCTTCCCTCCCTGAGCTGTCCTTTGGACGGACTCCATCTGATAACCTTGCTGCCGCCAGTGCCAAATCCATTCGTTTTGGCGTGGCACGGCATGGTACAACTCTATCCCAGGCCGAACGAACACCACACCAACGTGGTGTGGACTGGACGCCCGGAGAAAGGAAATTAAGGGTGCGTCTAGTTGGATGTACGAGAATGAATGGGATAGGATGATACAGGATGGATGGGATAATCCTGAATAAGATGGTACATGGAAGGTGTTTAGTTGTCTGAATGAAATGATACAAGATTTTGTTTGGTTACTTGGATGAAATGATACAAGATGATACGAGATGATGTTTGGTTGAGGGGATGAGATTAGATTGAGAGATGAGGTTAGTTTGAGAGATAGTATAAGTGAACGATCCTGTCCTGTTTGATCAAATTTCTCGTACAGAATGGGGCAACATCTTTTTGGAATATTTCAAGAATTTGTACCATCTCAACCTGTACCAAATGTTTTCGTTCAACCAACCAAAACACAAAGACAAAACCAAATCCTATACAGAACAATTTGATTCACCTCATACACTCAACCAAACACACCCTAAATCTTCCGTTCCGTGTCCCCATCGTCATGGATTGCTTCTATCCATCCATCCACTAGCGGATCCATCTAGCTCCCACATAGGGTGAACGACTTTCTGGTTTTCTCGATGATAAGACATAAAGGTGCAGTCGTAAACGCCATAAAAATAGAGTCTTTTCAAACAAGCCTTCATCCTAACCCGTTAAATAGTTCGTGTTGAATAGTAATTAGGTTTATACTGCAGGCTCCTAACTAACATTTCCCGGCTCCGCCGCGCCATCCATCCTTACGCGTGTCTAGCTACTCGTCGTTCACTTCGATCGGTGCCGCTTTAGCTTTCCTTTGGGCCGGATGGCTTCATCTGATGTGGACACCCTACCGGCCGGCCGCCACTTAAATTTTCCACTTGGAATTAAGCCGTCATACTGATAGTAGTTGCTGTGCGAGGTCCTCCTCCTCCTCCTCCTCTCACAAGTCACAATTGCAACTATATAGCCGATCAATCAATCAAAACAAGCACATCGATCTCCATCGCATCACAATTCACACACCGACCCAAGTAGCCGGCCGGTGCACTAGGAGCAGGAGGAGATCGATCATGGCGGTGAAGGACTGCAGCGGGCACAAGGGGTGCGAGCGGGAGAAGCTCTACCGCAAGTGCTGCGCCGCGCTTGCCGCGCTGGTGCTGCTCGTGCTCGTCGTCGTCCTCGTCGTCTGGCTGGTGCTCCGGCCGCACAAGCCCAGGTTCTACCTACAGGACCTGTCCGTGCTCTGCCTCAACGTCACGCCGCCGGCGTCCACCTACCTCTTCACCACCATGCAGGCCACCATCGCCGCGCAAAACAACAACGACCACGTCGGCGTCTACTACGACAAGGTGGACGTGTACGCCCAGTACAAGGACTTGGTCATCACCGTGCCCACGCAGCTCCCCGTCGAGTACCAGGGCCACAACGACCAGTCCGTCTGGTCGCCCTACCTGCAGTCCACGGACAACGTCCAGCTGCCTGCCTACCTCGCCGTCACGCTCGCGCAGGACGAGACCGCCGGATACGTCCTCATCGACATCCGCGTCGACGGATGGATACGCTGGAAGGTCGGCACATGGATGTCCGGGCACTACCACCTCCGCGTCAACTGTCCCGCGCTCGTCACCGTCAACGACGGCAAGGGAAGCTACGGCGCCAACACCGGCGGTGGATACGGATACTTCCGGTTCCAGCAGGCGGCCGCATGCTCCGTCGACGTTTAGTTTTCATTCTTGCTTCTTCTTTTTCTCGTACGTGCTTGTTGTCCTTTGAGCAGAATGAATGAATGAATATTGGATTTTCAATTCTTTGGTTAGTGTGTGATCGACTGGACAGACTTGGGGTTTGTTGGAATCTAGCTTCGAGTGGAAGGGAAATTAGGAAAATGTAGCCAGCTAGGGAGTAAACTTGAAGGTCGGTACAAATTGGATCATGCATGCAACCTAGTAGAAGCTCATGCATATGGCTTAGGGTGTGTTTGGCGAATTTTTGCTCTTCTGGCTGAAATTGGAAACTTATTCTGATTTAGCTCCTCTATAGGCGGAATTGTAGAAATAGCCTCTTCTGATAAAATTCAGCGGATCCACAGCGGAATAATTTTTAAAATTTTTCGGCGATTTTCATGGATCCGTCTTGTGAATAATTTTTATTATTTTTCCCCGGTAATTCCGCGGATCCACAGTATGAATAATTTTTTAAAATATTTTTAATATTCGCGCCACTCGTCCGCGGAATAATTTGTTTTATTTTTAAAACTTTTTTAATATTCAGCGCAATGAACAGAATATTTTCCAATTTTTTTTTTAGCGGTTTTTTCTGATTTTTTCGGCGGTTTTTTGTTTCTTTCCTTTTTTCTTTTCCGTTTTTTTTCGCGGAATATTTTTCGTTTTTATGGAAATTTTTGTATTTTATAAAAAATGATCCGTATTTCTTAAATATACAACATTCTCATGAAGCTTTCGTATTTTGTTAAAAAAGAGTCATATTCTGAAATATACAACAAATCTAAATTTAAGTAATCTAAAAGCGAAACCTCAATTTCATAATCTGAGTTTTATGAAATCTTGAGGTATTTTGCAATTTTAAAAAGTGAAATTGAAGTGTATTCGCATTCGAAATGGATGGATTGAGCCTCCACGTCGATGACCGGTGTTTTTTTGGCAAATTTGAAATCTGATAAAAATAGCGGTCCGAATTACAAATCGATACAACATGTTTGCGTATTAACAAAAACCCAGCCTTATCCGAATCTGAAAATCCATTTAACCTTAACCGAATTTCAAATTTCAATTGATTTTAAGATCGAGAATTTTTAAAATTCAAACAATACAAATCTGATGAAACATTTGGCGACAAGTTTGAGCGGAATGAAAAATGAAACAAACCACGTTAGAAAATTTTAAAATTTGTTGTGCATGGTTATGATGCATCACTAATGTTCCCATAAAATTTTCAGATAATGATCAAGCTCTATGAATTATTAAAAATTGAGCGATGCTAGTGTCCGATATGGGAACATTAGTGGTGCATCATAACCATGGACAAAAATTTTAAAATTTTATAGTCGACAACAACTCATGTTATGAACACTTAAATTAGTTGTTGGACATATATAAGGGCACATACAGAAAGATCTATGTATTGATCATCGGTGCATTATGAGACGATAGCACTTTTCGTATTTTTTAAAATTAATGACACTTGATCATCATATGAAAATTTTATGAGAATATTATTGATGTGTCAGGACCATACAGAAAAATTTTCAAAATTATACAAGCTCGTTTATTCTAATTTTCATTCGAATGAAACTTGCCGCTCAACGCTTTACCAAGACAGTACCAATGTTTGAATTTTTAAAAATTTCTCACATTTGATCATCATCTGAAATTTTTACAGAAATATCATAAGTATGTCAAGAATCTCCACAAATAATTTCAAAGTTTTCTAACGTAGTTTGTACTATTTTTCATCCGGTTGAAACTTGCTGATCAACGTTTCATCTACCTAGTATCAATATTTGAATTTTTACAAATTCCACAGATCTGATAATCACCTGAAATTTTTATGAGAGCATCTCTAAAGTGTCAGGAACCTATAAAAAAAATTTCAAAATTTTTCGACGTCGTTTAAACCTATTTTCAGTCGTTAAATCCGGCTCAAAAAAAACCGACGAAAAAACCACCGCCGAAAAAAAATTATTTTAAATTATTCCGCGGACGTAAACCGCTGAATAATTAAAAATAATTTTTTTAATTTAAAAAATAAAAAATTATTAAAAAATTTAATATTAAAAAAATTTAAAAAAAATTAAAAACAAATTATTCCGCGGACGAGTGGCGCGGAATATTAAAATATTTTAAAAAATTATTCGCTGTGGATCCGCTGAATTATTTGGGAAAAAATAATAAAAATTATTCCAAGACGGATCCATGGAAAATCGCCGGAAAAATTTTAAAAATTATTCGCTACTGTGGATCCGCTGAATTCTCTTTATGGCAGGGCTATTTCTGTAATTCCATCTGTAGTGGAGCTAAATCCGTAAATAAGTTTTCAATTTCGGCCAGAAGAGCAAAAAATTCGTGTTTGGCAGGGCAGCTTCATCGGATCTATAGAGTTGGAGCTATAAGTGCATTAAAAGTGTTAGATAGATCATCTTGTTTGCATTTTAGACCAAAAATATAAACTTAATTCGCTTTATTTTAGTCGACAAGTTTCAGATCTCAGGTGAAACCGGGATTTGGAGCTCTACCAAGTAAGCCCTTAATTACCACTCCACTAGATCCACTAACTAATTATTCATAATTGTGTTGATTTGATTTGCATTTGGCGACGAGAAGATCGTCGTGTTTCTTTCCTTGGTTCTTACTCGTAGCTCCTCTCTCTCTCTTTCTTTCTTTCTTTCTCGGAGGAGACGTTCGTCTTAGCTTGTGCTTGAGATATACGACTTTTCTCTTGGATCTCAGCTTTTAACTTAAAAGAGTGTTCCTTCGAAAACGATCGAGACTGATAACGATCGAAGATCTACTACTCCTAAGTCCTAGTTAGCGAGCTGTTGGCTACGAGTGGACCAATCTAAACACCTTTATAATTCACCAGTTAAAACTTTTTTACATCCACACAGTCATGCACACAGATTTTGCCCCTGCAGAGAGTAGTTTCCCTGTATCCACCCTAATATGTGCACCCAAAAATCCCCCTTCCTCAAAATCAAGCGCTAAGATGTTGTATCAGATCACTTCATCAAATCTAATGGTCCCAATTAATTAGTTCATCCTCCTGCGCCAACTGTTCCCCTCCCCGCCCGTCCCCTCCCCGCCAATCGCGCAACTGTTCCACCGCCCCGCAAGATCGCGCCGAACACCCCCCACCCCCCAATCACGCCGCTTGCCCCCATTCCCTTCCCCATTCGTGCCGTCGCAGAACTGCTCCCTCCCCGCCCTCAACCTTGCCGAAGGCCCCCAAACGCACCAGATCGACGCCTTCCAGCGCCACGCCGCCAGTCTCCTCCTCGACCTCCTCCCCGACCAATTCCCCTCCGACCGCGCCGACCCGGAGATCCTCTCCCTCGCCTGGACGCGCCGCCTCCTCGACTCCTTCCTCATCTGCCTCGAGGAGTTCCGCGCTGTCCTCTTCGGCTGCGGGGCAGCCGCCGTCGCGCGCCCCCCGCTCGATCGCCTGGTAGCCGACTTCTTCGACCGCGCCGTCAAGGCTCTCGACCTCTGCAACGCCGTCCGCGACGGCCTCGACCTCATCCGCCAGTGGCGCAAGCACCTCGCCATCGCCTCCGCCGCGCTCGCCTCCCCCGACCCCGCCGCGCCGCTCAGGGAGGGCCAGATCCGCCGCGCCCGCAAGGCGCTCACCGATCTGACCATCCTCATGCTCGACGACAAGGCAGACGAGGAGGAGCTGGGCGTGCAGCCGCAACTCCTGGACTTCCTCTGGACGCTCACCCCCGATACCTTCAAGTCCTCCGCCCACCAGCTCCAAGGCAATCCGCTCCCCTCCCCTCTCCGTTCTACTATCCCACTCGATCCGGCTCGATCCTGACGGTTCTGTGCTGTTCGTACGCAGGAAGCTCTGTGGAGGCGGCCACCGGCGACCTCACCGGTTGGCAGGAGCGGCATGCCGTGCTCGTGCTCTCTAAGGCCAAGGTGGGTTTCCCGCGGATCTCGACTTGTTGTCGCCCACTTCTGCTTCCTATCCCTAAGGGATGGTTCTGAACTGTTAAGTGCTTTGGGTAGGAACTTGCCAAGATCCGGTACGATCTGTGCCCACGCCACATGAAGGATAAGCTATTCTGGAGGATATACTTCCTGCTCGCCAAGAGCTACACCTCACCATAAGCTCTTATTTTAGAAGTGCAGTGCAGTGTTCCAGTCGCAGAGCTCAATTAGCTTCCTCCGTATCGACTCACTATTGATCAATTTGTAAAATTAGCCATACGATTTCATATAGAACACAGACTAACTCCCTGTTATGTGCAATTTATTTTGTCAATTTTTATCCGCCTACCAAGTTTCCAATTTTTCATGTGAATCTTGTGCCAATTAAACATGCAATGTGATTGCTCAAATTTTGGAGATTTTGACTTATTCCTGTTCTGTTGTGCATGAAAACCTTATGCAGAATCGTTGCACCGTCAGACGAGCAGTGTGGATTTGAGGGCTAGGTAATACACTCGTTGGTTTTGTTATCAAATCTGAGAAGAACAATATTCTATTTTCCGTATTATTTATCTGTCCTTCGTTTTCTTCAAAGGCTCGAAGTTGCTAGCAATGCGCCTACACTACGGAAAAATGCTTCTGTGCCATCCGATATGAGTGATCTTGCCTCACAATGTTCTGGACATTCAGGTGAACTTGTTTGTTCATTTATTTTGGCTGTTGTTTCAGTCATTTTGATGTCGCACATGTGCAGAATTTAGTGTAGACAGCTCGTAGATCACAGTTATTAATCTCCACCAGTTTCAGACTGCGCGGCATCCGCATTTTCTGGTAAAATATATATATATATATATATATATATATATTAGTTAAATCAAAATTAAGTGTTGACATATAAATATCCTTTACATTATATTTACGTCTGAGTTTCTTTTAAAAAATGCTTTTACATTAGAAAGTTGATTCTTCTTTTGCACATGCCATAGATTAGAACTAGAGAATCATATGGTGCAGTAGTTTGTCATGGTTTTTCACTTTTTATGTTGATACAATTTCAGTTAGGCGAACCAGTAGCTGGTGTTTCGATGAGAAAGTTCTCATACAGTCACTTTACAAGGTAATAAACTAATAATACGTCTTGACTGAACCTGACTGGCTCTGTTTAGTTATGATTTACTTATCTTGTAACCACTTTTGCAGGTCATGGTTTCTGTGGCTGAAAGTGATCCGATTATTCTTTACATAAGGGATGTTGACCACTTACTTCATAGATCACAAAGGACCTACTCAATGTTCCAGAAAATGTTAGGCAAATTGTCTGGACAAGTACTGATACTTGGTTCGCGATTACTCAAATCTGATGGTGATGTGGACGAGAGAGTTAGTAGCCTGTTTCCTTATCATGTTCATATCAAACCTCCTGAGGAGGAGATCCATCTCCGTAGTTGGAACACTCAGATGGAAGAAGACACAAAGAAAATCCAGATTCAAGATAATAGAAACCACATCATAGAGGTACTCTCAGCGAGCGATTTAGACTGTGATGATTTGAGCTCAATCTGCCAAGCAGATACCATGGTTCTCAGCAATTACATAGAGGAAATAATTGTCTCAGCAGTCTCTTACCATTTGATTCATAACAAGGATCCTGAATACAAAATGGGAAGCTCGTTATATCTTCTAAAAGGTTTGATCATTTACCTTGATGGTTAGTATCAAGTAGGTTTTTCCCCCTTTTTTTCTTAACACAATTACTTTACAGTTTGTCCCACGGATTAAGCATTTTCCAAGAAAGTGGCCTTGGTGGGAAAGACACTCTGAAATTGGAAGCAAATGTTGGATCCCAGGTATGCATTTATCTTGTACAGATAACTAAAATAGTGCACCAATGTTTTGATGACGCTAACTTCAATGCTACTGTTGTCAAAGGATGATTTGAAAGGTTCTAAGAAAAATGAGACAGAGAATTCAACCACGGTGAAAGGTAAAGATGGCGATGGTCCATTGCCACCACCAAAACCAGTAAGTTCTATCCAGCTGCTTGTGCACTTTGTTCTGCTACTCCAGTTTCTTGCGGCAATGTAGTGCAAAGTATCATAGTTCTTCTTTGTGGACATTGCTAAAGTTTGGAGTTTTTCTCTGATATATTTCTAACTGAGCAGGAAATGCCAGACAACGAATTTGAAAAGCGTATCAGACCAGAGGTTATACCAGCCAGTGAAATAGGAGTGACGTTTGATGACATTGGAGCACTGGCTGATATCAAAGAGTCGCTTCAGGAGCTGGTCATGCTTCCTCTTCGACGGCCCGATCTTTTTAAGGAGGACTTCTAAAGCCTTGCCGAGGAATATTACTGTTTGGACCACCTGGAACAATTCTCTGAATATAGAGTCGGCCTCTGGGTAGTGCTGTTGAACAGTTACGCAAGTCAGGAGTTAGCTTTTACATAGAGAGGTAGACCTCAACATGCCAACGTCATTGATGGGACATACAGTTTTAGATCATGGGGGAGCACTGATAGCTTAATCATGCTATTTGGATTTTTGACAAAATATAGGTGAATTCCCGGTTTTGTTCCCAACATATTGCACTGGGCCTTATTGCTCGGAAATGAGGATTTATATCTGCCTTGCTTTCAACATCTGCTATGCTATTTTTGAAGTTAAATAATTTTGCTGAGAATGACATTCTTTTGATTGGACTCTTCCCTTATTTGGTTATCTAGGTTAAGCAGATGGTTGTTGCCACACTTGCTGAGATATATCTTATGGAGTTGGCATAAGATATAATCACACTGTCGTATTGTTGCTTGCTAATTGTAACTCCCCATGGTAAAACTATTTTTATTTTATTTTAAGACGTTTGAGGAGGCAGACACAAAGCATGATGGAAGAATTGACAAAGAAGAGTGGCGCAATCTGGTTCTTCGGCATCCCTCTTTGCTGAAGAACATGACTCTTCAGTACCTCAAGTAAGATATGTTTACTAAACATAATTTTCTACAGTATTTTTGTGTGTATTAACTTGGTGGTTGAGATAACTGAAAGGTTTAATGCTGCTCTTGAATAAGAGTGATAGGGTTTTAATTCTCCGTTTAGTGCTAAGTTGCCATTGCAATATCTTGCAAAGCAAAAGAATGTTGTGCAGAGTCTCACAAACTTGAAATGTGGTAAATCAAACTTCCACTATTTAAATTGCACAGGCACATAGAGCCATAGAGGAGAGCGTGCTGGCTCTTGGGTTTCTCTGTCAACGGTTTACTAAACATATTTTCTGGTCTCTCTTGGGCCATTAAGGTCATTATCCCAGACATGGTCAGTTTATACTTTGTAACTATGTGTTCTTTTGTAGGGACATCCTTTGGATATTTCGTAATCAACTTCATACGCTCTTGGGATGGTATAAAATTACCATCAATTTGCCTTTGTGAGTACTATTATTTATTTATTTATTATACTTTGTCTTACCGTAGCACAATTAATGTTTTTCGATGATGGTCCATAATAATGCATGTATAGGATGGGAAGTTGTTGAGGCGAAGTTTCTCGTGGACCTCTTGAACTACAATGAGAATGAATCGAAAGACAACATTCCTAAAGTTATCTGGAAATCCTTAACCGTCTCGTAGATTATGTTATTTTTAATGATAAACAATTGTAATGTTACTTTATGCACTTGTTTATGTAATCAACAATATAATAACTCTCTGTATCTTTCTTTTGTGCTTCTATCATAATCACATCTTACTACACTTGATTACCAAAACATATAACACCTTTTGCTTATTTAAATTGTATTACTAAATATCGCCGTAGCGTTAGCACGGGCATTATGCTAGTAGCTAGCTGGCTCGGCTCGGAACCACGCCACGTCACCACACATGGTGATGGTGAGTTGTGACGCAACCGCGCGCGCGGTGTTGTTATCTTCTCGCCCTCCTCCTGCGAGGAATCTGTGCACATTTCTACCAAATGACGCAGCTCAAAGCAGTGGCGGAGCCAGCACAAATGAGCAGCCTGGGCGCAATTACATACTACTAAAATTTATTGAAACATTTGAATGAATTTGTATGCATTTCTTGTCAATTTTTAGCCAAATTTTGGATTCAGCACAGTAGAATTTTTAGCCAAACCCGAGCATGGGCCCGGCCTGGCCGGGCCTTGGCTCCGCCACTGGCTCAAAGGGCACGTCAACCAGCACGTGATGCCCTACCTAGTAGCCTAGTAGTACAGTATATCATTGACTATAACAAATCTGTGGGTATGGTTGAGTGTAGGGGTGAAACCGGGTCGGATACGGGCGGCTATTGCTCGTCCCATATCCTAACCCATATTTTTTTTTCGGGATTGAGTCGGATACGGATGTCACGGATCTGGATCTGAATTCAATTGTCGGGATTCGGATCTGGAGGCGGATACAGACGGATTGGTCGGGATCGGATATCATAATCGGATAGTAGTATAGTACATAATTGTGTACGTAAAAGAATGAATGAAGCATTAACCTTACAACATTAGCTTTAAGTCATAATTATTTCAACGTAGGATAATAGTATAGTTAGAAGTGTAATTTAGTGACTCAACTAATTCCATAATTTGAATAGAAAAGAAGTTTATCAAATAAGTTGAACAAATCAATTTAGGTAAAAACATTATATCATCACTCTATTTGTTTGTTGATAGATTTGTTGAAGTTCACGCTAATAACAAAGTAGTGTTTTTAGTGCGATTACCAAACAACTATTCTATCTATCCAATAATGAACCGAATTAATGGAAGAATAAGCGATTTTATCAGGATATCGGGTCCGATATTTACGATATCGGGGCGGATATTGCTCTTCCCATATCCTAACCCATATTACATGAGATTTTTTGGATACGGATCGGATATTGCTCCCATATCCTAACTCATATTACATCGGATTTTCCGGATACGGATCGGATAACATCGATGCGGATTTTAAGCGGATTCGGGATCGGATCGGCGGATATTTCCTGTCCTGTTTTCACCCCTAGTTGAGTGAGCTATAGCTTTTCTAAAAGGCTATTTTTTTATTTCTGAGTTAAAAAATGGTTGTAATTTTTTTGTAAGAGATCATTTGATAAATAACTAATTTTTTTAGCAATAAACTATAAAAGTAGGTTTAGTTCAGTTTTCACCTTTTGACCTTTACTAGTTATATATGACTTCTAACTTATACCAAAAACCACTTAAAAGTCGAACTATTTGGGGGCTTACTGTCTTTTCAGAAACTAAAGCTGGCTTAAAGCCTCCCAAATATGGCCTATGTACTCACACGTCTAAACTAGACCTACGCCTGTGTTGGCCTGTGCCATGACAGATAGGGGTGGAACTTGGGATGACGCCGGCAATGTCTCGGCACCTCCAACAATTTTAAAAATACTTGAAAATGATTTCTTCCATAGGCTAAATTTATTAATTAAATTGTTTCCGATTTTGGCTGATTGGGATTTTTAAAAGCTTAGAAATATTTGTATTTTACTTTTACTAAATTTCAAATATATGTATTGGATTTACGATGTTATAAAACCATTGTATAAGATTATAGAGTTATATGTACACTATAGAGTTGTGCGTGTGAAGTGTGCACACCCATAAAAAAAATTTCTAGTTACACCACTAACAACAGAGACGGCACGACCCAAAGCATGGCACGGTATGCACATGCGTGGACCTGGCTAGCATAGCATGAATAATAGGATCGTGCTGACAATCCAAATGAATTGAGGCTTGGCTAACACGACACAGGAAATGACACATCATACCAATGGATCATACTGGCACGACATGGTGAGCTGGCCAGGTATAGCACGGTCTAGGCCCATGACCCACTGGACTCATACCATGCTATCTCGGGCTGGCCCAGTGCCCTCTAAACATAGAGCTAGAGTCGTCACGACTTAGGATTAGAATGATGATGAACTGGAGTAAGTAGGCAGGAGTGGTGGCTTAATTCAGAACCCAATCCAATACTCAGTTTTAATGCCAGGGTTTGCTAGGGCCCATCTTTTCTAATAGTAGGAGTGCATAGCTACAGGAGTAGTACTCCCAGAGTCCCAGTACATGGCAGTACTGGCCAAGTACTACTTTGTGATCGCGCATGCTAACATGCACACAGGGTTAACAAAACCGAAATAAAAAACCGTAGCGAAATTCGTGGTACGATTTTCGCAAAAACCGCTTGAAAAACACTAAAAACCATCAAAAACCGAAGGGTTAAGAAATAAAAATGAAAAAGTTAAAAAAAAATCAAAACTGCGGTTTTTCACGAAAAACCAACCCCACCAATTGAATGTTCTTCAAAAACGGTTTTTCACAAAAACCGCACACATAAATTTTTCAAAATTTTAAATTTCAAATTTTTTTAATTAGAACGGTTTACCGAGCGGGTTTGGATCTTGAATCGAAGCGGTAAGGTTTAAAACCGCGGTTTTCGAGCGGTTTCCATCGGTTTTGTTAACCCTACATGCATGGTTGGTGGGTGCTCGTTACCAAACACTAGATGCAAGCTTTGCTGCATACAAAGTGCTTTCTTAATTTTAGGTTTGGCTATTACACACTATAGTCCTACTCCTGCAGTCATAAATAGTTGTCGCTTTAGATATGGTGCAGTCAAAATTTTAAAACTTTGACTGTTAGTATTTTTAAAATATTTAAATTGGATACATAAAAATCATGCGCATAGATTTGTCTCATAAAAACTTTCATAACATTATATTTTTATTGAGTTTTATAAGTATATTATAATAGAAATGAGTAGTTAAAGCTGTGTTTTGGAGACCGTGTCGATGTCTAAAATGATAACTATTTGTGACAAGAGGAGTATTCAATTGTGCACTATTCCATGCAGTTGTGATATAATGTGAGATAAAGAGTTGGCTCCTGCATAGATGATGATATCATGCCCATAAGGCTGGGTACTTGGACTAATCCTATTGCTCTATTTTGTCTCTAGGGTGGGCAACTATAAACCGAAACAAAAAGAAATCAAATCAAATTAACTGATTATTTTGGTTTGTAGGTTTTGATTTGGTTTTTATTTTAAGGCTATTTGGTTTTTGAGTTTTTGTTCAATTTTTAACTCTTAAAAACCAAAAAGCCGAACGAACCAATTTGATCCATGGTCTAACATGTGACTGGATAGAGCCTTGGCGCAAGTCGCTCTCGCGTCTCACACAGTCACACCCTAGCCGCCACATCATCCCCTCCCAATCCCCCATCTCCTCCAATTCCACCCTCTCCCCCTTTGCCCCCGGCGCCATGGCCTCCTCTAGCGTTGTGGCTTACCCACTCACTTGCAACCACCTCGGCCTCCACCCCCGTGTCCCTTTCCTCTCCCTTCGCCGCCGATCCACCGCCACCTCCCCCTCATCAAAATTCATCTCCCTCTCCACACTCCCACACACATTCCCAATCCCACCCAAAACCCTTATCCCTAGCCCCCACCGCCACTACTAGTCGCCTCCTCTCATCCATCTCCGTGTCGACGACGGCATTAGCCCTGCTCGATATCGAAGCCGACGCTGCGATCGCGACCATCAAGCCACTGCTGGTCACCATCGCCACGAGGGTGCTTATCCCCTTATAGTGGTGCTCCAAGGAGGTGCATGAGCCAAGCAAGGTTTATTTCTACCTTAATTCTTCCGTTATATTTGGTTGCCTTCTTCCTCAATTCTTTCGTCACAAGGAACAGCCATGTGTGGCTATACACCGCTCGCATGGTGGCGACTATCTTGGCGACGTTGTTGCTGCTTCACCTGGAGTCCGCCATTGCCGGCCTTGACGACGAGGCTGCGGCATTGCTCGCATTAAAGCGCGCCTTTGTGGCCTTCGCGGCGCTGCTTGCATTTCTAACTTTTGAGGTCTGGGTATTTTGGTTCCCCGAAAAATCGAATTAACAAAACCAAAATATTTCGGTTAATTCGGTTCAGTTTTTTGTTTTGGATGCAGAAATTCGAAAGACACTTTCCAGAATCCGAATTATTTAAAAACCGAATAAACCAAACCAATTTTACCAAAAAAACAAATGCCCACTCCTATTAGTCCCTCATATTATGGCATCATATCATTCATATATATATATATATATATATATATATATATATATATATATATATATATATATATATATATATATATATATATATATATGAGCATTTCCATTGAACATACAAATTAATTGCAGAGTATGCGATAAATCTAGTTGTGTATCTTTAAGAACAAAGGAGTGGTGAAGTGCAATGTGAGGCCGGCGCGACGTTGGAAGGAGGAGGAAGAAATTCCTGCTCGTATTCATTGATGACTAACGGTAAAGTGTAGTTAGTACATTGTACACCTCCAAAGTGATTTCAAGGGTTATCTTGCTTCTTATTTCTCCAAAGAGGGGGAATAGGAGGGGGGTTGGCTGCTTTTTGTTGATAAGGGAACCCTATATTTCCCTATGTGAGATTCGATCCAATCACTTTGTTCCATTCAGTGCACTCAGATTTTTTTGCACCGTTTGATTTTGATCCGACTACCTTGACTTAACCCGTACATAAAATTCTGGTTGTGTGCAAAGATTGTATTAGCCACTTGAAAATCTTAAAAGATCGTATGGTAGCTGCTGCAGAAACAAGAATTTGACCATCAATGGGAGGTTGCAAGGGGGCATTTAGATAAGCAAATTGTTAACACGAGTTGGAAAGAGTCGTTGCTCTACATCATGTGCTTACCGAATGTCCAACATGGAAGGTGTATTTCATTCACATGGTACCCCTACAGGCGCTTAACCAAGCAGCGCATATAACGATAACAAGGATGAAATTTGGAATGATTAGGGATATAAATTGTCAAGGTAAATACATTAATGGAGGTGGATATGGGACTGTTTTTTTGTCCATGGGTATAGAAAATAGGAGCAATTCCTTGCCTATTGGGTAAACAAGCACGGACATGGGTGAGCGTCACCGTGCACCGTATCACTGTTTACGATCAACCAGACTAATAGGTGGGCCATACACTTAAAAAAATCTAGATCCCGGGCTCCCCAATCGCCCCCAACTTCTTGAGTCCCACTCCCGACTCCAAGCAGCTTCTCCAAAATCCCCAATCGCCAACCGCCACCACCGCTAGCTTGACGCCTGGCTACCCCTCGTCCCTGCAGCCTTGCCCCTTTCCTTCCGTTGCTTGCTCACCCCCCCCGCCTGCACCCTTGCGGCCGTGCCCCTTGCCGCCACGAGACGATGGGATGGTGGAGAGGAGAGGCGTCGATGGAGCTGTTGAGCAACCTGGAGGACGCGCTCGAGGTGTTCATCAGTAGGAACGTCGTGCTGATCCCCAAGGGGTTCACGGTGCTCTAGGCCTGTGTGATTGCTGGTGTCGACACCTCGCGCTTTTGCTCCCACAGCTGCATGTCCAACACCAGAAACTGCCACATGTGCCTCGTCGAGGTCGAGAAGTCACCTAAGCTCATCACCTCCTGCGCCATGTTTGACCTCCCAGGTCAGACATTGCTGCGTGCCATCATGTTTTGCGGCCACGTGTACTGTGCATTGTTTTGAGGTTTGCCCACCCTCCTAGGTTTCAGCACCTAGACATCTCAGCTTCTCAGGGTTCTCGAGATGATTTGCATACAATCATTATTAGTTGTAGAAAATAGAACCTAAATTTCGTTAGTGGTTATTGGAGTACTGAATGTTCAATCGAGCGTGTGCAATTTTTATTGAGTTTTACAAGAGTTCCTAACCTTGGAACATCGTGTTGGATTTGGGATGAAGATTAAGACGAACATGTCGTGGCAAAGAAGACAAGGAAGGGTGCAATGGAGTTCTTGCTAATGAACCATCTATTGGACTGCCCAATTTGCAATCAGAGTGGGGAGTGCAACCTCCAAGATCAGTTTATGACGTTTGGGGCTAACCGTAGCGGGTAAACAGGCATACTCGTAGGCATCAGGTACCCGTGGGTAACGGGTATGGGTGAGGTTCTTTGCTCGTTACCATTCGTGGGCATGCAAATGGATGAGAAATTGGTTGGCAGGTACGGGTGTGAGCAAGCCTTACCTGTGGCTGCTGCACCCGATTACCATCCCTAGGTATGATAGTGTGAGACTATGCCTTATTTGGCATGGTGCATATTTTTTTCTTCTCACTTTTGATGTCCTCTCAAATGAAATTGAAAATCTAGCTCCCTTATTGACCATAGAAACACCTGCAAGCGACACATATAATCTACCGCTCCCTTACTGCAATAGGTTGCTAGCACTGTAGTTTCTCTTTCTACTGAGCTTGGGTATTGGGTAACACGGTAACTTGTCTGTCGCGCTGCTCTAACTTGATACCAAACTCCTGCAGCGGTCGCCCAAACTGTTACAGGTCCATCACCTGTTGTTGCTTTTGTGGCTAGAAAGATAGTCATTTTGTAAATTTATTCACATAGGCCATATTTGCAAAGAAAAAATATAGCGAGCACTAAGAAAAGCTAAGGATTGTGATGGTGCATAGAGCATAGTCCATCAGAGGACAGTCACCATGGCTGCATCCGATCCGGTAGGGATTGTAGCTCGGGACGACGTGACCGAGATGGCCTTCCTCCGCTAGCGCCAGCCCTCACCCCAGGTCAAGGCACAACGGCTACAACCCCTGCCTGCCTGTTCCATCCGTTAGGGCCCGGTCGATTCTGATGTGCCGCATCGCACTTTGCCGCCAACTGAACTGAACACAAAACCACCGTGAAACCTCCACGCAACCGTGTCGCCGTTCCGTCTTCCCACCCAAACGCAATCGCTCGCCTACTTACGACCACCCGCGGTGACGGCGCAGCGCATGGCACAAACCCCCCAAATCCCCATCAATCCTTCACTCGCTCGTCGTCACGTCACAACAGCAACAGGAAGAAGATGAGAAGGGGGCAAAAAGGATGGGGAAGGCAAGCCGCGTGGTGTCTTGCCTGTGCTGCCTGTGCAAGTGCCTGGCGTGCGGCCTCTTCCTCATCTCCCTCCTTGTCACCGTCGGCGTCCTTGCCCTCATCTTCCGCTCCCACATGATCACCGCCTCCGCCTCCCTCGCTCCCAACTCCGCACTCAGCTACAACCTCACCGTTGACATGACCGTCCGCAACCCCAACAAGCGCGTCGGCCTCTACTACGACAGCATCGAGTCCCTCGCCAACTTCGACGACCAGCGCTTCAGCTACGCGCAGCTCGACTCCTTCTACGACTACCAGCCCACCGAGGCCTCCACCCAGGTCACCCCGCAGTTCCTGTTGGAATAAACGTTCATGTGTAGATGTGCCAGTAGTTATGTTACTCGATGATATATTTATATGTTTATTGCTTTGCTTTACTCACTGCCTCTGAGTTAGGAATGCTAGTTGTTGTGTTATAGGCATTACCGCATTGATGTTTTCATTCGTGTTCAACCAATAGAGCTGATCTGTAGTCTGATTAGTGACTAGCTTCGTCTTGTTTTCACATATATCATTATTTGATGGATGTGGGGTATAAGAAATTTAGATAGAGTTCCTGAGGGTATGAAAAAAAATGGTAAGGATAAATGAGAGCAAAATTGTTGGGTTGTCATGTGAGGAAGTCAATGAAGCCATACCATAATCTGAGAAAAAAATAACTACTCTTATGATGGAAGGAATCCAGCTGATGGCATATTGGTTATGCAGATTCACACCCCGCTCCAGACAGCGTCTTGCCGGTTAGGTCCTCCGCGAATTCTGAAATTATGTCCGGTCCCTCTCACTGGATCTTTTGCAAAAAAAAACCACGTAGTTTCTAATATTCGCATGCAACCCTGGGCCAAGTCCTTTTGCACTTTATCAAAAATTCACTCAGCGCAGCATAGCGCGTGACTCTACCTAGTGCTCTTGATGTTGCACTACTCAGGTTGTTTTTCGCAACGTGATGTTCAGTTTTAATTCATGTATTCATTCACTTCCAACTTTGCACTTGTTACCTTGCTTCGGTCGGCGGATGATAGCGATGTGCTGCTACTGCTCATTACTTGCTACTACAAGCGTGATGGATGTTCCCAGAAAAAGCTTAAATCGTGGGTTGAAGCTTGTCTATAATTTCTGAAATTTTTTTTTTGAAAAAAAAAGCAGGAGCTCTGCCAAATGCATTAAGTTAGGGGATAACAGATAATGTTTACAAAGACCTGAAAAGATTAGGAGTTAGATAGTCGGGCGGAATCCCGCCAGGCCAACGAGACCAACGAAAACAAAGCCAACAGAAAACATACAACTAGAACAACAAAAAAATTTCTGAAAATTTGTTCTTTGCCCATTTGTCAGATCTGCATCTACAGGGATTGAGAAGAAGTGAAATGCAACCATGAGCAGGAGATTATCGAGTCGAGAGCTTCCCACTCTTCTTTCCCGGCGTTCTGCCACCACCGTCACCATCGTCGATCTCGCGCCGCAATCAGTTCCCGCTGATCAGCCCACATGGCAACGCAGAATCTGACGCATGGCGTGGGCAAGTTGGCATGTCACACACCTCAATGCCCCACGCAACCGTCATCCCCTTCCCGATCGCAACCATTACTGAAGCTAGAGTGGATTGGGTACAGGAAACTGCGGAGCACAAGCGAATCCGACACCCGCGACGAGAGAGTGAAGTGACCGAGGAATCCTATGATGGGCAGTTGTGGGTAGTTCCATCTCCATTCTCCTCTGAAATTCCCCACCTATCGCATCTGGATTTGCAGAGATTTGTTTGAATCCAAGCAATTCGAGCCTGAAAACCTCTTCCCCGTTCGTCACAATGATCAGTCAGTGCCAGATCCGAAGCAATTTAGCTTCTCCATGACGCGTGGGGGAGGTAGCAATGGAAGACGCCATTCGCCAAGATTGTGATGAAAGCTCAGAAGTGCAGTTGGGGGTAGGTCGGGGATGATAGATATGGCCCGGGAGGTGGTGGATGGCGGTCACCCGAAGCACCATGCGGTGGTCATCAAACCGTACCAGGGCCGATGTCCTTGTCAACCATACGAACGCCAGAATCAAAATCAACCGCCGCCTGCGCCCCAGCAAGGACCGCAACAGATCCCCGGAGTTCCAAGGAATCAAGGCCGTGGTACGCAGAATCAGAGGGGGGCCTGCGCCTCAAGTTCAAAAAGGGGCAGAGATTGGCAAGGCTACAGACTAGATGTTGTTTGTTACAATTGTGGGGAGCCGGGACGCTCTGTAGGTCTTTGTACCGAACCCAAAATCTGCTTCATTCGTAATAATCCTGTTCATCGCGTTGAAAGTTGCCCCGAGTGGATTAATCCTTTGCCTAGTGCACAGTGTGTTGGCAGTGCAAACTATGCTTTAGGGTTCTTCCATGTGGATATTCCAGAGAGCAATGCCAATCAGTGGCGTTTGAATTTCCAGAACCGTGGGGTAGTTTTGGTGAAGAAAGGACATGATACTCAGAGAGAACTGGAGAAATACCTGACTAATATTTTTATGCTGAATTTCCTGAACCGTGGGGTTCACAGTGGAGCTTGAAACTGCTGTGTACCCTACTGGTAATGTTTTTTTTTTTTTTTTTGAAGACAGCAAAAGCCGTGAAATATATTAGGAGAATAAGAGTTTAAATACACGGTGCGAAGGCCGTACCGAAAGAGAGGAGCAGATACAAGGAAGGAAAGAAAGAAAGGAAAGAAGGAGGGAGACGATGGCTAAGCCATCACGTCAGGTCGTGAAGGATGATCTGAAGAAGTTAATCCTGATGGAGACCCTACTGGTAATGTTAATCCTGATGGTGGAGAGAATGGAGACGATGATGCAGACGATCTAGAGGATGATACAGGTGGAAAAGGTGCAGCTGATAAGATGGATACTGACGGAGCAAATGAAGACTCAAAACTCAAATACCAATCTGACTGCACCTCCTCGACCACATACTCAACAAATGGGATCTAAAGGATCAACATGCTCTGTAGGTAGTATGGACAAAGGAAAACAAGTGGTTACTGAAGGAGACAAAATAATCTGTGTGCAACTATTGAAGGAAATGGAATTGATGGATTCAGACATGGAAGATGAGATGATTCAAGACTTCAGCCCTGAATGGAGATGACAGCCTACTTGGACAGCACCATGGAGCTGAATCACAATGATGCGCTGCTTAATGGTATGAAGTCGTGGTTTGTAATAAGTCAGCACAAAACTACATCAGTAAGAGAACTAATTCCTACCGCATTTGCGAGTTACAAAACTACATCAGTAAGAGAACTAATTCCTACCGCATTTGCGGGTTGTCGTAGGATCAATTACTGATTCTTATGTATCTATTCAAATTGACCCCTTCAAATTAAGCTTCATATCCCTTTGACTTTTTACTCTTCCTATCCACAATATCATTTCCCAGGTCTAGCTGTCATTAATTGAGACATACTCTTCAACCATTTTAACACTCATGGATTGAGAACGTTGGGATTAAAGCCCCCTTTTAGCCAAATTTTGATTTGTTCTTTTATTTTTGGGGTTCCATCTTACCTACTGGCTAATATTTACTTTACATACTTTGAAGTCATTACACTACAGCGATGCAAGGAACTCATCTTTGAAACGGGCACATGCATGTGGGTTTCTCTAGGCTGTGCTAATTGATAGAGGGCACTATAGTTATTCAAGGGATTTAATCAGTATCAGATGGAAGGTTATGTAGGTAAGATGGGGCTGTGATTTTCAACTGTCACGGTCCACAATCGCCGACGTGGATAGCAACAACTATTTCGATTATTTTTCCATGGTTTATAGGCTAAACTGCACTTTTAGGGTGTTTTATTGTATTCTGCTAAAAAAGAACTGGATTGTTATTTGATGCTTTCAGCTTTTGTGGGTGTCAGCATGACTCTGGCCTTAGTGTTGAGTCTCATTATGTCAAATGGCCTTACTTCAAACAAGATGTAGAAGGTGATTTTTTTTTATTTAATATTTATTTTTAATCGTTTTTTGAAGTAGTCGCAGCGGAAAAATTTCAAAATACCGCTTGTCGCCCGCCGGGCGATCGCCTAGACGCGAACGGCGGGTCCCACTAACGCAAAACTTCATGACGTGCAGTGAACAAAAATTTTAAAAATGTACCGACGCCTGGCGGTAGGTGATCGATCTATCGAAATATTTTTTTGAAAATTTTGTTGTAAATTGTTTGTAGAATTGTTGTATTGAATCGACGAATTAGAAAAAAAAACTTATTGTCATGTAATGAACCGGAAAAATTGTTTTAGTTAGTTAGTATACGCATCTCACTTAGGTATTTTCGTAGCCTCGAAGGGTCCGCGAATCGGTAGAAAAAATACTGAGGGAAAAAGCAGGCGGGCTACATAGCGTGGGATACCACTTCATGCGGGCGAGATGGCGGACGTTGCCTCGGCATTTTGTTACCAAAATCGGAAAAGGCACTCGCATGACCCGCGAAACCACGTAAATCGTGGCCACTTGGGTGTTTTCGTAGCCCCACGGGACAGTGGGACATGGTCAAAAATCTGAAAAAAATCAAAGGCGGCCACGAACGCGAAAGCACGACTTCACGTATGGGCGAGATGGCGGACGTTGCCCGGTATTTTGTTGCGAAAATCGGAAAAGGCACTTTCATGACCCACGAAACCATGAAAATCGTGGCCACTTAGGGGTTTCGTAGCCCTCGGGACAGTTTACGAACATGGTCAAAAATTACGGAAAAATCAAGGCGGTCTACGCAATGCGGGCTACCACTTACGTCGGGCGAGATGGCGAACGTTGCCCGCATTTTGTTGCGAAATCGGAAAAGGCACTTTCGACCACGAAACCATGAAAACTTTTATGAGGTCGAAAATTTTGAAACTTTTATGGAGGTTCTCGATAAATCGGTGATATTACCATATAAATTTCAAATGATCTTAATATATGAGGAATTTTTAAAATTCAAACAATACATATATAAGAGCACATACACCAAAGTTCGGATGATAAAATAAGCAATAGATTATATTATATTATATTACATGGCATTACAACAAAGGGCGAGGTTAATAAGGAAAGCACTCGTTCGTCGTGGTGGAACAAATGATCGTTCGCCTATCTGCGTCTGACAAAGAATGATGTAAGACATTTTACGCATATTACCGACCGTTCTAATATTGCGGCGTGTCATCGGACACCGCTCAATCCCTACTATGAAAGAACTCCATGGGGTTCATGATTCTCCAGTATGCCGCCCATTGGGTGGCCTATGCCATTACATCTCGGGTGTATAAGACTTAAATTTTGGTTGTTGTTTATGTGGATTTTAGCCTCCCATATGGGCATGTCATCCCGATTCGGCGTGCCCCTATGTTAATACCACCGGGTTCCGGATGGTCCGCATAATGCGTCGAGGATTTGTTGCGTGGTGCGAACCTCGGCCGGCTGCTTCCCCTTGTCCCTTCTTCTTCGAGAGGAGGAACCCTCCGGCACCTCTGCTGTGTTGGCCATTGGCGGAGACATGCGGAGACGCCTGCTCTGTTTCGGCTCGCACTCCACTATATGGTGCAGGAGGTGTGTGTTGGGCTTATGCTTGGACAACCGGAAGCGTGCCCTGCAGTCCATGCAGTATGCCCGCTTTGGTGGTTGCATAACACCGTGAACGTACTCGGGGTCTGGCTTTTCTGGGCGGTAGTGGCACCACGGAGAGGGTTGCTCCCCCCAGTTATCCCATGCAAAGTTGCTCGAGATGTGGGTGGTACGTCTCCGGGTCCACCCAGTTGAAGTACCAGCACCGTTCATTCTCGGCCAAGGGCACCGGTAGAATCTCCGGTCCGCTAGATCACCGTGGCAGGTATCAACCACTGCCTCGAGGCCATGTACGCAAACGTCGGGGCTTTCGGGTGGCCCTGGAGGAGGTTCCTCCTTTGACTTGTTGATGTTCGAAAGTGTCCTGTTGAACTCCTGTGTGCGATGAACTGGTTTAGAACTACTACTACTACTTTGTGAGTTTAACATGAGTATGTCGCATGAAACTCACCGATCGGTTGGCCGCTTGCACACCGGCCCGTCGCTCTGGTCGATCTAGAAAAGGGACATATCCTGGCGGCCTCTCCCACCGGGTGAAGTTCTCGGGCGAAGCGGGGTAGTTGTCGTGGCAGTTGTTGAGAAATTCGTAGTCGCGTCGTTCCGGCCCGTCGATCCATTGGAAGAAGCAACACCGGTCCTTGTGCTAAGAAAAGAAAGAACGAAGCATGAGATGGTAGTGTTACCATGTATTGTGTGGACACCAGTAGGTTTACCTTGTAGGTGCGGGCACAGCAGTAGTGAGCGCGGGCGGCCGTGTCTCCATGGGTAGATTGCATCATCTTGGCCGGTAGGTTGCAGTCACATTTCGGTCGGGGCAACTCCGGAGAATCGGGCGCCGACGCAACTCTCATCCGGATATTCGGGTGGATGACTTCGCTTCTTTCAAGAGGCGACAGAGAACGACATTGTTCTCTCCTTCCTTCTCTCTTGTTCTTTCTTGTTCTCTCTTTGGGTATGCGAGGGGACGTCGAGAGCGAAGATTATAAAGGGTAGATATCGCCTGGGTATGGGGCGATCGGCCCATTTCGGGGCGATATTTACCTTCGGGCAGTATGCCTCCTGACATATCAGGGCTATCGCCCCATTTCAGGGTGAAATTTACCTTGAGGCGATGTGCTCACGACATATCAGGCTATCGCCCATTTCGCTTAAATTTACCTTAGGCGATGTGCCTCGACATATCAGGGCTATCGCCCCATTTCAGGGCGAAATTTACCTTCGGGTAGTGTGCCTCCTTACATTTTCACAGCAGGCTATTTGTTCATCATTTATTAATAGCCAATTATGTATTGTCGAGCTATGCGGACGTTGTTCGACACGGTTGCGAAAATCGAGAAAAATAAGTCGAACGACATGGCTAAGAAAACATAACCTCGCGAAATGCAAGCACTTAGTTTAGATAGTTACACAACATGGTGTGAAGATAAATACATGACAAAAGTACAAGCAGACAACAAGTCGATCACGCGACGCCTCGATCGCTTCGGTGGGTATGCGTGAGTGGCGGCGGCGACGGACGACCCTCCTAGCCCGGCCCCGCTCCCGAGGGGTAGCGAGTATGTCGGCGGCTCGGGTGTCTGCTGCGGTGGTGGCCGTGCTCCTCGGTGGACATGAAGCGGTCCACGTCGAAACTCTGCATCTCGTCAATGTCGTGCGTACCTCGAGTAGTCGGCAAAGACCGTCGCGGACTCCGCCGCGTCACCCCCACTCGACATCGCGGGCGTGCGAGACGAAGATCGCCCGCGTCACCCCACCCTAGACACCGCTGGGTGGCGAGGCGAAGGCGCGGCGTCACCCCACCGTACATCGCGTCGTGGAGGACACGAGGGCACGTCTTGGGTGACGTCAAGCGGTGTGGGCGGACTCATTGGGCGAGTGTGGGCACGCCCACTAGGCGGGGAGGTGTCCGGGTGGCGGGCACCACGTCTCGGCCCCCCGCGGTGAGTAGGCCGCACATCCGCCCCATCGTGGCGCCACCGACTAATTGTTTCCGTCTTTGAAGGGAGGTGAGCACGACGTCGCGTCGAGGCCCGCCAACACGGACTCGAACTCCCGTTACATCCGCCCTACAAGACGTGCTCGCAAGTAATGCCGACTTGATATGAGTTAATTTACATAAAAACATACGTAGGGTTTTGGGGTGACCCTTACCGCAACGTTCTCCTCGGGACATCTGTGAAGGGTACGTCTCCGGCACCGATGCCGAGTGGGACATACTCTGGTTGGTGTGTACCCAACCCTAAGCCGAGTCGTGGCGCGAACCGATCCATGTAATCGTCAGTGTGGCACGGCCGCAGCGGCGGGTCTCGTCCACCTGCCCCGCCCGCCTCGCCCCATGCATCGACCCACGGTATCATGCGCTCAAAGAACGGAGTGCCTAGTGCATGCCCCGACCGGGTCATCCTGCAAAGCAAAAACTACAATTTACATACAACATTCATTCCGCTGGAATGGTAAGTATTGTGCTCAGGACACTTACCTGTGAGCGGCACGTGAGACAGTGTGAGTAGTCTGCAGGGGGAAAGTCTGGAAGATTTGAATCGCTTGACACCGGTCTTGGCGAGTACTCCTCGACGACTGAGTCAAAGAGGAGGACCTTACGAGTGAGCCCAAGGCGATGGTCACGCCGGCAAAGCTCAAACGGCCGTGAGGTGCTTTCGGACACAGACGTCGCAAGGCACAGACGGTGTCCACCGCGACGTCCTCGTCGTCTGACTGTCAAACTCCCGAACGAACTCGAGTACGACTTCTGGTCTGCGGTGGGCGTACACCATTGCGGAACAAAAGGTAAAAGCGTCTTATTAAAGTGTCCAAATTAGGGGTTAGATACAAGGGGCATACTGTCATTGAACCCGAAGAGAGGCCCATAGTGGGCCATCAATCTGGGTTTGGGCGTGGTGCAGTCGAGTGAGTGGCTACTGGTCAACCAGCGGGCCTATCAAGGAGAAGTGCTCTCAGGACCACAGTGCAGAGTAGAACGCAGCCCGTCAATGCGCCTCTTTGCCTACCTTTGAGATACCTCGCCAGAGACCGATGCGTGCCGCGAGCACGGCAGAGCCCCACGACCATCGCGCACCATCTATGTACTGGCGGCAAAGTTAGACATGTCCTGTCAGAAGAGATTTTAACGAAATGTGTTACTGGTTCGCCGGGTGTCGGCGATAAACCGGGCGAACTTCGATCAAAAGTGCGGTCCACCGTGTCCCCGTGTGAGGACGGAACATGTACCAACCGAACAGACTAGCAGTGCGCCTCGGTGGCGTGCAGTCCTCCTCGTCGGCCTCCGGTGGAGATGCTCGGCGCAAAGCATTGATGCGATATTGTCGGCATTTCGGTGCGTATCCGTTAAGTTGCAATGAACGAGGTACTACTGCGTGAAGCCGGAGCAACCACGCTTCGGACTCCGTGCTTCTCATCCATCTTGTGGGGCACGACTGGTTCGGCCGCGGGTGTCGGTCCACCGGGCGGCGTGCCTCAACCGCCACACCAATCGAGGCGTCGTGCGGGCTGGCGCACGACCCCGCAGGGAGGCCGAGGAGGTACGACACGCCCCGCAACGGGAGCCATCTCCGCACGGCAGGTGGAACGTGTGTGTCTCCGGTCTCCACCGGTCCACGAGAGCGGTCAGCAGGGACCGGTCGTACGAGAACCGTGTGACGTGCGGGCCCTCCACAGTCGTCTGCTCCACCATCCGGCAGAACGGAAGTAAGCCGGCAGCTCGTAACCTGCACGTAGTGTGTAGCGTCGTTAAAATTCCATTAGCAGGTAAGTAAAAGAGTGCGAAAACTCGGCAGCTTACTGTGGAACCCAGCGCGGGTCGATCCGAAGAAACTCGTTCGGCACCCGAGACCGCAGTGTCCCCAGCCGCCGGCCCTCAACTGCGGACAACCTAGACCGGTGGGTCAAGTCCACGTGCTGGTCTAGCAGCTCGGGAGTAGCGTCAGCAGCACGCCCAACTCTCGCCATCGTCGCCTGTACCTGCGTGGTTACAAAGCAAATTCATGGTTAGAAAGCAAATTCATGGTACACGCTGCAACTACAAAAAAGTAAATGAAAAGTAATGCAATGTTCCATATTCAAATATTACATTAACGGGGATAACAAATAACTGGTACATACAATCGAAAATACATTGACGGGGACAACAATTAAGCGGGTACATAGAATCGAACATACATTGACGGGGACAACAATTAACTTCGTACATGGAATCGAAAATACATTGACGGGACAACAAATAAGCGGTACATAGAATTGCATTATCCACAATTACGACGCCTCGGACTCGTCCATATCGTTCCCTATCTGCCGTGTCCTTCGACGCCCGACCTTCGCTTCAACATTGGATGTCCGGTACCCATCGATGCCCTGGAGGGGGCCGCCGTGAACGATCCATCGACCCGTGCCGTACACCTCGTTATGCCACGTGTTGAGAACACTTTGCTTGTAGTAGTAGTGGAGATGTACGGACGACATGATGGTGTGTCTCTTTCGGCCGCGGCAATCACGTGTGAGCACGGCAAGTGCAAAGCAGCGTGGCTTCGGCAGAGCACTCGCAATCGGCGGCAATGAGTATGCAGATGGAAGTCCTCTCCCGGTGGGCACCTCTTCGACCCCGGTCACCGCAGTGCACGTGGTACCTCCGTTCCACGCCACTCTCCGGTGTCAAGCGATGTGTCTGTGCCTTCCGTGTCTTGTTTGCCATGTACGTAGAGACAACCGTCGAGTCTGAAAAGCGATTGTCCGACATACATGCAACGGAGGCCTTGTACCGCTCAACGAAATATCTTTGGGTGCCTAGTAACACACCCTCAACAATGCCCACCAACGGGAGGCATCTCGCGCCTTTCATTACCCAGTTGTAAATCTCCGCCAGGTTGGTTGTCATTATTCCATAGCGGGAACCGCCCTCGTCATGCAGAATGGACCATTTCTCCAACGGCTCGTGTCGTATCCAGTCCGTGAAACTCTTTATGCTTGCCCCCGGCCTACGCCGGATGTTTGGTGCGTCGGTCGGGAGCGCACACAAGGCTGTGGGGTCATCTCCTTGCTCGTGGTACACCATAGGGTTCCTTGACGAACTAGCGCCATCCCTTGGATTCAGTGATTGCTTCTTGGTTAGTTCATCCAACGTCCTCCACAGCGACTCGAACTTCCTCCGCCGGGTTCTGCATTTGCCTGTACCGCTTGAACATGTTCATAAGTTCCTTGTTCTGAATCGACGGAAAAATTGGCACCCATGTGCCTCATGCACCACCGCTCTTGAGTCAGCCACTTCTTTGCTCCCACGACGTCGGACCCTTGTTGCATATCCACGATCGCCCTCAGCAACCCTGCATGTCGGTCATGGATGACACATACATCGGGGCGGTCTTGCACAACTGCCATCTTGACTCTTTCAAGAAACCAGTACCAGCTCTCCGTGTTTTCCCCCTCCACGAAGGCCAATGCGACCGGTAGAACACGGTTGTTGGCGTCCACCGCGATGCGATTAGAATCGCCCTTGTATTTCCTGTGAGGAATGTGCGTCCATGCAAATGACCGGCGACTTGGAAGGCATTAATGCATGCGCCGAGGGCGAAGAAGGCCCATTGCGAAGACCCACTTACCCGCAAGACGCACCATCCGCGGAAACTCCGCAAGGTCGATGACCGTCTGGGATTCCTACTTGATATTGCCCTGAGCAAGTGTGGAATATTCTCGTAGAAGCCTCGTATGTCGAACCGTATTTGCAAAGTCGTTCTTTTGCTCTCCAAGCCTTCCGTAGCTAATCTTGTCTTGAAACCTCTCTCGACGGCTCGATAATGGATCGAGGTGCAGTGCGGATTGTCGACGATCGACCATAAACACATTTGCCACCCAAGTGGACGACAGATGCGGTGTTCTGCTTCGCTTCCTCCGGTTGGCGATTATGCTCCGTCACTATGGAACATTTCGATGAGTCCATCCACTTCCCTTGTATGCATGCACCGCCATGGGCACGAATCAACTACGCACTTCACGTCGTAGTCTTTTTTCTCGACTTCACTACCACGAATTGGCGCCAAGAGACATTGACCGATGCTTCACCGCATCCATCACGGCCTCCTTGTCTTTATATATGGCCCCCAGTGCGACCTCGTTCTCATGATACTCCCATGCATCTCTGTTCCTTCATTCATTGTCGGTCTTGAAATTATATTTAGTCCACGCTTGAGGGGACAGCACCTCAGAGTATTGTCCTCCTCGTCCGAAGCGTTCGCCATCGAGGACTTCCTCATCCGCACGGTCCTCCTCCTCCATCAAGCTCGAACTATGTGCTCCACCTCCTCCCCTCGTCGGCCACCCCGCGCCTCCACGGTGGCTCCTCGCCCCCTCGATCCCGTCGCCACCGCCAACCTCGCCACCACCTTCATCATCGCGTTGTTGCATATCTGTATTCCTCCCGTAATATCTACCCGACATGACGCACCTCCGACACCGATGGAGGTACCAGTACCAATCTACCGGCAACATGAGCGCCAACCCCGCTTACAACGTATCCAACATAGCTCCTCCATGCCGAGTCGCGTTAATAGGAATCGACTCTCCATAAAAAGTCTCTGCGACGACTTACTATTGCTTTAACCCGCAAATTAGAACACTCTGGGCATCCAAACCGAACATCCAAATATAAACTCCATCAAACCCTCATATGTTCTATCTCTCACCTAGATATGCCTCAGATGATCTTTGAAATTTCGACAAATCGACTCCATTTCGCCCCGTGCTATCTCCCCATCTCCATAGAATATCTGAAAATACAATGTCTCCGACATATCGCCTACAACGTCGAACCAGAAAAAATCATCATTTCTCCACCTAACCGCTATATAATTGTCACAATATATTGTCGTCAAATTTTACCCTCTTGATTTGTATTGGCGCCGCCATGTTTTTAAATATACTAATTTTTAACGTAATACGGTCATTGACTATAAATAAGTAATTCGATTACCTATATTACATACCGCAAATACTAAATATTAAATCTCTAAAATATTAAATACATAAATACTAAATATTAAATCTCTAAAATATTACATACCATAAATACTAAATATTAAATCAGTAAACATTGCCTAATATTTGTACTATCCAATCCTAACTAAATTAAATTTCCAAATATTATATTGATTCTCAACATTTCTAAATACTATAATCCTAATATGTCTAAATACTATATTAAATCTCTAAACATTGCCTAATATTTCTACTACCAATCCTAACTAAATTAAATTTTCAAATATTATATTGATTCTCAACATTTCTAAATACTACAATCCTAATATGTCTAAATACTATATTAAATCTCTAAACATTGCCTAATATTTCTACTACCAATCCTAATATTTCTAAATATTACAAAATACTAAAATTTCAAAAAAAATTACATATAAATTTAACGGACTTACCTTCAAAAAACGATGAATATTTTTCCCCTCTTTTTTCTTCCCTCTCTCTTTTTCCTCTCCTTCCTCTCTCTTCTTCTCCTCGCTCTCGCTCTCGTTCTCGTGGCAGCAAGCAAATGGGCCTGATCGCTGGGTATAAAATACCCCGTCGCCTAGGGCATGGGCGATCGCCCATGCATGGGCGATGACTGGCGACGCCGACGCAGGTCCTGCGGCGGCGTAGCTCCAAACGGCGCCGCTTCCGATTAGTGGGACCAGCGTTTCGCCCGTCTGAAGCGATCGCCTGGCGAAGGCGGCGGTATTTTGAAAATTTCTCCCGTGGGCGACTAGTTCTGAAAAAACGATTTAAAATAAATATTAAATAAAAAAAAATTCGTAGAAGGTAAGCCCAACAGAGTAGCAAGCCTCAGATCTTTTTTCCCTACAAAAAATATCTCGACGGAAGCCCAACGATGGTTTGTTCTGCGCGCTAGACACAGCTGAATAAAATAAAATAAGCCCACTGGATCAATCCTATTCTTCCTCTCGGAGTAACTCGGTAAAATAAAATATCGCAAAAAGGGGATTTTTTGGCATTTTCATAGAAATTGTGGAGCTTCTCACTCACTAAACTGTGGGCGGTGCAACCGTGTGAATATCAGAGAAACAAATCCAAATGCTCAAGTAAATTGATTTGCTCAACATTTGTCCCGTGTATGTAGGAGCAAGGTTCTAAAAACCGGCAAGATTTAGGAAATCTCGGCCGAGATCTTGGATCCCGGCCGGGGACGGAATAAAAAATCCTGGTCGTATAAAAAATTAGAAAAAAACTAAATTACTACAGTAAACTCAGAAAATTTCGATGGAATTTCGCCAAATCTCGGGTCAAATAAAACTTGGGTACTTTGACTAGAATTTTACATTTTTTTATCGCATTTCACCTAATAACCTTTAATAAAGTCATCTTCCATGAAAATTTTGTTGAAAAACCGAAATTACGAGACATTTTAAAATTCGGTAGAAACACTATCAGATTTTTATAAAATTATACAAGCTTTATCATGCTCTAAAAATTTATAATACTATCTTTAGAAGTTTATGATCATACATAAAAACTTTCAAAATAATTTAACTTCATTGTTATTTTGATAAAAACAAAAAACAGAATGAACATAAGTGAGACAGTAAATTTGTCATAATTTTATAAATTTGTTTTAGTGTGATCATGATTCAAAATTTTTAGGAGAGCTTAAGCATTGCGTAAGAACCCTTCTCTAAATTTTTTAAAAATTTTAAACTTTATTTGTTTGATCAATTAAATCTATGGGTGCATTGAATTCCATTTGTTATCTTTTAAAATAAAAAACACAAGGAACACAAATGGTGCGGTACCATTGTAAAAATTTATAAATTTATTGTTGTGTGATCACGATCCAAATTTTTTATGAGAGATTAAGAATTGACTCGGCACCCTTCTCTTAAAGTTTCAAAAATTGTAACCCTTTTTTTGGTTGTTCAAACAAATCTTTGCATTGATCATCAGTCTTTTATCATGACATAGTACTGCAAGAATTTTTAAAAAATCTTAAAGCTTGATCCTCATCTGAAAATTTTATATAAATATTGATGATACATTAGGACTATCCAAAAAAATTTCAAAAATTTCTAACGTGGTTTGAACCATTTTTCATTTGGTTGACATTTGCTGATAAGGTTTTTATCATGATAGTAGCACTGTTCGAATTTTTTAAAATTTTTGAAGCTTGATCATCGTTTGAAAATTTTTTTGGAATATTAATGATACATCAAAACCATGCAAAAAAGTTTTAAAATTTTTATAACATGGTTTGTTTTATTTTTCATTCGATTTAAATTTGCCAATTAACATTTTATTATGACAGTAGCACTCTCTGATTTTTCAATAATTCATCAGGCTTGATATTATGGAAACATTACTGATGTGTCAGGACCCTCTATAAATTTTTTTAAAATTTTTAGACGTTGTTTGAATCATTTTTCGCTCGGTTTAAGACGAGATTTCGATAATTCCGGACAAAATCTCAAAAATTTCGGTGCAATAAAAAAACTGATTTAAATTTTTGTTTTCGTATTTCGTTCAAAATTTATCTAAAATTCTAAAATACCTGTGAAATTTCAGATTCGAATCACCTCTAGGGTTTTTTTTTTCTTTTTTACAAAAATGAGATTCGAAACCTTTCGTAGGAGTAACAAATTGTAATATAATCTTTACACGTCCTTCACTTGTCTGTAAAGGCGTGCAGATTCTACGGCCGGTAATGCACGGTTGGCGGGCGGTGAGAAGGAAGGTGTACATGTGAAGATGACAAGGAAAGTCATAGCGGCACGTAGCAGGGCCGGCCGACACAGCAAGGGACAGACAGACACCACATCCACATGCATATTTATTTACATCACCACAGGACTACTTTTACTTTGGTTGGTACGAGTATTCAAGTGCTCGCACGGAAGCAATCAAACCATACGACGAAGTTGGAAAAACCGTTCCACTGATCTACCCTACCACCCAAATCCAACGGCGGAGATCACGTGCCTGCGCAGGGGTTGATTAGAACCAAATTACCATCGGATTACTGCAAGCAAGCAAAAGCCTCCTCATCCCAAAAAGAAAAAGAAAGAAAAGCACCGGCCGTCTTTTCGCTCGTCTTTCTTTCGCACTTGTTATCAACGGCGCGGCGCCACTACGAGCCTTGGTCTATTTTGTCTCTTTATATTTTGGGTTGTCTTTAGCTAAGCTGTCTGATTTTTTTTTCCAATGCCAGTCACTTTTTTTAAGGATAAGGATTTGTATTCCATGGCTACTACGTTTTACTCACCCTCGTCTCTAAAAAATAAAAAACACACAAAAAATTTCAAACCTAGACAAAAGTAAAGTAAACATAGTTGAATTCCTGCAAAAATACAAAAACAAAAAAATCTAACCTAGACAAAAACAAAGTAAAGCTAAGTGAACCCTACGGATATAAAAATAAATAGAACTAAATATTACTAGATAAGAACCAGCGCTTCGCCAGCAAGCATGAAATTTGTTTACTACGTCGCGCAAAATTTCGATCGTTTGATATTTACGAGAAAAGCTGTAAGCCTAGCTTTTTCATTTTCTTTACAAAAAACGTGTTATTAGGAGTGTCGCACATTCTTGAAAGAAAAAGAAAATATTGTAGCATGAAGAAATATCGTTGTATTTCAATGGAGCATACTTATAAAGTAGTCACATGCAGTATAATTTGATAACTTATCTAATTGTGAACTGTAGGTAAAATATCAAAGTAAGTTTAGCGGCAATTGTGATTTTCTCAATAAAATATTCTGATTAGCCAGTAGACATGCACCTAGAAACAAATTAAACTGCCGACATCGATGTTCTTAGAACACAAACATAAAAAGTTGTGCCTATTTTCTTACGCACAGGGACACATACGAAGACAAATAGCATGTAGGAATAAGATAAGAAACATGCTACTATTGGAAGCGAGATAGTTATACTACTTTGTGTATGTCCCGATAGTCCAAAAATTATGAATCACATATTGATTTGTATAGATCTCTGGGATTATCGTCTCTCATATGGGCAATTTAGGCGGTGATGGTGATCAAGCAACTATGAAACAATATGTGACAAACACAAGGAGTCTGAAGACTACTCCCATCTCCAAAATCGTCCCATCTCAGAAAATCGTCGAAGCTCAAGAGGCCACCGGCTAAAAGTTGGCAAGTCTTCTAAAGGCTTCATGAATTGGAAATGGAATCCAAATTCGCTTCCGAACAGAGCTACTCTCTAAAAATTGCACGGCGAAACCAAAAAGGCTGTATAGTTATATGCTGTTAGAGACCCATTTGGGCATTCATGTGCTTGTGCAAACAAAGGATGTCGTGGTATTAAATAATTGAAGGCCCATTACTAAATACTTAGGCGATATAAAATAACATAATATAATCAGATGAGCTTTGGTAATTCTCAAGACTCATATTACAACCAAAGGATGTAGACAAACGATCATTGATAGTTTTGCTGTATCTGCTCTAGAAGAAGATCGGTCACAGGAAGAGTGCTAAAAGTGCAAAGTTTCCCACAGATGTTCTGCTTTCTTTGACTAAGGATGCACTGCCTGGTGTAGTTAACAAGACAAGTGGTCTAGGGGAAAATGCACTATTTAATCATGACGATTAGGAAAGCGAGTCAAATAGTCGAGGAAAAAACAATTTATCTATCATACACTAAAATAGTGCGTTGGACGATGCATCCCTGAAGAAGAATTGCTATCGTTGTTTTTTTAAAAAAAAATTGGAAATAAAGGAAGTTACAAATCCTATTTTTAAGATGGCAATATGACAATATAAAGGACATCTAATCTGGTTCTTGGCTAAACAACTTCAAATTGTTAGATGCTAATAGAATGGGTTCATTGTTCAGAAAAAATCGGTGGCCCAATTATTGCAGGACTATTCTACATAATAAATACATGATGTCTACCGAATAGTTTTTATACATAAGTAGGAAAGGAGAACTCACATACCAAATTGTGTGTGGCTCTAAGAATAAAAAGCTTCATAGAATTCCATCTGATAAAAAATTTTATCATAAGAGTCCCAGCTCAATGTCATCTATCACGTAAAAATTCTTCATGCACGGTGGAAGAGGTGGTCGGTGAAGGAGAGAATAAGACATCCTACATCAAGACATAAGAAGCAAGGGCAAAACTAACCGAGGTCAGAATTAAGACATGCCATGGTGAGAAACCTAATATATCTTACTGCATTTTCGACTAATTTGTTCTATGGTTTTTTTCCTCCTCCTTTTTGGATCTGATTAACTTATGTATACCAGAAAACAATCTGTGCACTTGCATAGCAACTAATATCAGTCTCACTGAAAAGAAAAAAAGTATGTATACTTGCGTATTAGCTGATCATATCTTGGCCAACCAACAAGCAATCTTTGTCAAAAGGAAAAAAATATGTGTATTTGCATATTAGTCGTTGATCTCTTCAGTAGCAAATAGTTATGGAAACAAACAATTAATATCTATGCGGTTCCTAAGGCAACCAAGAAGTAGAGCGATGCAATAATCATGTTAGCAAAAAAAGCGTGTTGCTTGCTAGTTGCGTGGCATGGAAGCTTAGAGAAATCTGTAAAAGGTAAATTTGTATCATGGAGACACAGGCACTCACCATCCTCATTTAATTTCTTCAAAAGTGTGACTTTGAAGGAAGGGGTAAATTCTAGCGAAAGTACTTTCCTTATGGCCTGACCATTGTGAGGAATAAACACGGGCATAAGCTCATCGACGCCAGCATCCCTTAGGTAGTTGTCCCTGAGCAATCTGACATTAACATTTTGATCAAATTCTTGAACATGCATCTAAGAGTAACAAACTTAAAAGTTGACTATAGAAACTTCCACTAAGTCGAAAAAGCGACACCTCTGTTCAGTTCACATCATGCACTTACTCTGTAATCAGTATATGATCACTAAACCACATCGCTGATAGAATGGGCATCAAGATTTGGACAACAAAAGTAATAGCTGGGTAGAGGAGCAGGCACTTATTTATAAAAAACAGTACAAAGATGAGCGGCAAATGTGATACAGTAAGTGTTAAGAGTGGCGAACACCATTGACTGCCCTATGACGCAGAAGCACACTATGGTCTAGACTCTAATTAAACAATTAGAGGGTAGAAAATTCAGCAGGGCTCGGTGTGATCTGCTTTGTGTTCTCTATTTTTGGGAGTCGCAAATAAAAACTCATAGACCTGCGATCACCTGAGAATACAAAGAAAAATAGCATGTATGTCACTCAGCAGATAATGAAGAAAATGAATAACATTAAGTACAGCTAGGCTGAAGAGACAGCCAACATACAATTAAGATTTTCTTTAGATCATGGCCATGTCCAATCTCCCTCAAGGTAGTGAAGCCCCTGTTGATCCCATATCTTAGTGAGAGTACACTACAGTGTCTACAGTGAAGGCCTCCAGAATTTTGACCTTAGGAATGTTTGGGAGAGATCTAGAAAAGCATCAATATCATGAATTATCACCACATGATAAACACACAGCAAATTGAAGCAACCAATAAGAGAAGAGTTGACTCTAGCTACCACAACCAACAGTCTCGGGCCTACCTTTGAAATAGGAGTGTAATCTGAACAATTTGACACTTTTCTTTTGTAGAAAAGACCGATTTGTACAGATTATGACGTACTAAAATACAGGGGGAGGTAAGATACATAGCACTCTAGCAAGAAGGAAATGAAATGACTTAGAAGTACATTTTGTAAAACATCTATGAACCGTTAGTTTAGGCTCTGGAAATTTATATAGGCCATCCCTAGAGGCAAACAAAAATAAATAGCCAATAGTGTAATACATGGATGCATTTGACCATCTCTTCTTTGTTCCAGACATAGATGAAGCAAAAGGGAAACTGACTTTTATATGTACAAAGAAATATGTCAGGGCCAGCTAGTGCACACGCGGTTTTTATTTGTTACTCCTAAAAGCAGAATAGACAAAGCAGGACATAAGAGAAATGCATAAGCATAAGCAACTAAATCAATCTTTGGATGAAAATTGGTGGTATTGCAAATAGTAAATGTATGGCTAGCATACCATTGTAGACATCAATAAGGGTTAGAGAAAAAAAAACTGAACCGAAGTGATTATACGTATAAAACAAATGCTACCCTAAATACCTGCATGTAAGTTCCTACAGGTCCTCTCACTCCAATCCAACACCTATAGCTGTCACATCGACAAACAAGATGTGTAAAATTGAACTAAAACACATGTTGTTCTAGCGTTGCCTGAGAGAACCAATGCGTATGTATTGAGGGGGAGGCAACGCCTAAAACACAGGCATGGAGAGGAGCTGAATAAAGCAACGTTTTTTTAAGAATCCAAAGCAGTTATTTTTATCTAAGGTGGAGTTCATAAATGTGGAGTCTCACAAAGATGCTATTTTTTATCCAAGTAGTAAACTGCAATAATCTGCCTATACAAAGGATGGCAATCTATAATTCGGACAACTGTGCTAAGATTGCATCACAAACATATAATAAGAAGAAATCAATTATTTTATCTATGAATAGCACACAATAGACAAACAAATTTGCAAAATCTCTGCTCCTAAACTGTATCTGCATCACAGCAAAGCATTTCTAATACAAAAAAAATGACATGAGAAAGTATCCAAATGTGATGCAAGCAACAGGGCTGCCTTGAAAAAATCGGGCAGCACATAGTAACCTTTAGGTACCCAAGCAATGAAAGGATCACAGTTATTGCTCTGTTTGATTAACAAGGCAGGAGGCATAGCATGTATAGCCGGATATGGAGCACAGCAAAATTCTGTTCATGCGTTGGGGAAATATATAACGCAGTGAAAAGAGAGGACATAAAAAAATAGCCAAACGTAGAATTGGTAAGGCATGACGATGAGTTTTGTTCACAGCCTCAAAGGATAAAAAAGAGGACTGTCTAAGCATAAACATGTGGAAAGGACTGCAAAGGGATTAGACATGTGGAAAGGACTGCAAAGGGATTAACCATTTCATCATAAAGAAGCATAAATGTCTTACAACTATAAACACAGCAAAATTAGTATGTTAAGAAAAGGCGCGAAAAATCATTTTTGAGATAGATCCACATGTCTAAGCATTGGGTTCATACATGTGCACACCGTTATGTTTCAAAGAAGCAAGTGCTAGCGGTCTAGTATAGGAATAATGGTGTGACTTGAGCTCCCAAAGCCAAATCTCAATCCTTGCTAAGTGAACTTCAAGTAAGATAGTACCAGTTGGAATCATCGAACAATTGCGTCTTTCGAGATAAGTCTATTTTTTATCTCAGTAACTATCTTGGTCTAACTAAAGTAAAGCACTATATTTTTCTTAACCTACATGACATGAAAAGTAAAGCTCCCTCTCTCATGTCAGAGATCCAAGTCATCTACAATGCCATGCTGGTTTTCCCCTGACCAGTCTAAACCAATACACTACAGAACTAAACCTTTAAAAACAATGTGCTATACAAAGATCAGCAACTTAGGAACTAAAACTATAAGCTTTCAAATTTGTCAAGAGGTAAAACATTTGTAATCTGCAGCTAATATTCCAAACTATAATAGTGTTATTCAAATATGGGGAGAATAATCAGAAGTAAACTAAGAAAGAATTAACAGTAAGAGCATCATTGAGGACATGAGGCCATGCAGATCTAACAAATTAAGAACAAATCTAGAATATGGAGAGGAAGCAGTCGAGCACCAGTACCTCATGAGAACGGCGGCTGACAAACAGGATGCTTTGTGAAGCATATGGCAAAAGAATATATCACAGAACCATGCTATCAAGCTTTAGTATTTATGTTTAGTCATAATTCTTACCCGTTTAAAAAACAATGTGCAAATATTCCGTAGCAAAGTTTTTTTTTTGTACATAATTGATCTAAAATTTGAGATGTGCCTTTTACGACACCAAGAAAAGGGACTTGTTGGGGTTTCCACTGTGCTGTAGCAAGTTAAAAAAAACAGAAAAGATAGTTAGAATTCCATTTCTTCTTTGACAGTTCTTGAATATTTAAAAAGATTCAAGCATTACCTTTCCTAAAGCCCAATCAGCAGAATCAAAGTAAGCCCTTTCATGGTCCTCATAAGATATTTCCGTTTATGACTATATCAGTCTAGTTATAAATGAAACTGAAGTATACACCAGTTTTACTTTCATATAAAGATTATACAATTTAATTTGACAAAGAAAAAACAATGATACTGTAAGATAATGGTCCTGACCTTAGATATAAGTGGTGTCTTCTTGGGTAATATTCCTTCTTAACTTACGTAACATTAAAAGTAAAGCACCAAGTCTCTGTATTGTCAGAGATTCAAGTCATCTACAATGCCATGCTGGGTTTCCCCTGACCAGTCCACACCAATACACTACAGAACTAAACCTTTAAAAACAATATGCTATACAAAGATCAGCAACTTAGGAATTAAAACTATAAGCTTTCAGATTTGTCAAGAGGTAAAACATTTGAAATCTGCAGCTAATATTCCAAACTACAATAGTATTATTCAAATATGGGGAAAATCACAAGCAAATTAAGAAAGCATTAACAGTAAGAGCATCATTGAGAACATGAAGCCCGTGCGGATCTAACAAATTGACAATCTAACAAATTAAGAACAAATCTAGAATATGGAGGAGAAGAAGGTGAGCAATTTGTACCTTATGCGAAGGGTGGTCGACAAAGCAGGATGCTTTTGAAGCATATGGCAAAAGAATATCTCACGAACCACGCTATCAAGCTTTAGTATTATTTTTAGTCATTATTCTTACCCCTTTAAAAAACAATGTGCAAATATTTAATGGCAAAGATTTTTTTTTGCACATAATTGATCTAAAATTGCAGATGTGCCTTTTACAAACACCAAGAAAAGGGGCTTGTTGGGGTTTCCACCATGCTGCAGCAAGTAAAAAAAAACAGAAAAGATAGTTAGAATTGCATTTCTTCTTTCACAGTTCTTGAATACTTAAAGAGATTCAAGTATTACCTTTCCTAAAGGCCAATCGGCAGAATCAAAGTAAGCCCTTTCATGGTCCTGATAAGATATTTCCGTTTAAGAATATATCGATCTAGCTATAAATACAACTCAAGTATACACGGCTTTACTTTCATATAAAGATTGTACAATTTAATTTGACAGAGAAAAAAACAATGATATTATAAGATAATGGTCCCGACCTTAGATATAAGTCTTTGTCTTCTTGGGCAATATCCTCCATATTTCTTCTTGATTCTTTGTCTCCTGCAAATACTCATATAGGTATCGATGAGCTATTTAATGTAGGCACCACACAATTCTATGGAACAAAGGTCATATGATTATATAGACACGCTAAACAAAAAAAAGGTGATAGGAAAGGACAAGACCTCCTCTTGTGGCGAGGGCATCCTACTCCCTTAATGCAGTCTTGAGCTTCTTCTACCTTTTCATCGAAACATTGCCTTCAAGCCTCACTTGATCAATTGCATCATCAAACGGCATTCCGACATATAGTGAACTTAAGCCGAGAAAAGAGCTTGATTTCATGATTTATGTTCACACTCATGGCGGAAAGCGAAATTTGTTTAAAATGTATACACCGAGTTAATATGTACATAAAAAGAAGATAATGATTTTATATTTTCAATGAAGGTGCTCATATTTTTGAAAATAAGAACCGAAAACAAATTCTTTTCCCTTCCTTAATGGCACAGTGTAGCACATCAACATAAAATAGATAAGGGGCTAATAACAACTTATTTTTAGAGAAGGGATGTGTCCAGCATAAGTATTTCCTGACCGAAAAATCAATATCAGCTTACTGTTTGTTACAACAAAATTGCTACCCATTTAATCAGAGCCATGGAGAAAACAAGGGGCTCTATAAATGGCAAGGCTGTTATTCCGGAACAACTCAAGCAGAGTTTAAAATTTTAAATCAATATGGGATTTCCATGAACCAAGATTCTGCTCCCAGAATGCATCCCAGATTTCCAAACAAGCAAATAGCCCTCGATAGAAGATTCATAAAAGATTAAACACCAATGATCTAGCAATGTACTGAATAGTAGCATTGTGCAAATGAGGAGCTGTTGGTCCTCGGGGGAGAATTCAGCCACCTCTTTCCTTCACGACACTTCCTCGCCACATTTTCCTCCCGCCACCTTTCTTCTTCTACCACCTTCTTTCCCTGCACCACTACTACTCCTGACAACAACCAAAAGCCAAATTAGGAAAAAGGAAGGCAGTAGCATAAGCCCTCCCAGCTCCTTCAGCGCCTCCCACGCCTCAAGCATTACCTCTCCTGCATAGCTTTTCCTTCCAGAACAGCATGAACCGAGGTGGCTGAATTCTCCCCCAAGGAGCTGGCGATTTGGCAGAAAGGGCGATGGACCGCGCGACGGAAGAGCGAGGCGCAGCGCCGAATGAGCGATGGACCGGGCGACGGAAGAGCGACGTCTAGTAGAAGCCTAAATCAAAGAAAAAGTAAGCTAAATATGACATTGGTAAAGAAGAGGCTGACCGGAGAGGCTGAGCTCGAGAAAGACCGATCGGGCGGGCACGCAGAAAGGGCGATGGACCGGGCGACGGAAGAGCGAGGCGCAGCGCCGAACGAGCGATCGACCGGGCGACGGAAGAGCGAGGCGCCGAACGAACGAAGGGCGACACAGGCGATACTCTCAGAGAGGAAGAGCGGCACGGTCGAGGAAGCACCGACACAAGAACAATCGCGAAGGCACACTGTAAGGCCCAAGCCACGAGGCGTCTCAATTCTGGCGTGTCGGTAAAGCGAACGGAACCCCAAAAACCAATCGGCAAACCCGTTCCGTCGCAAGAAGCAAAAACGGCGATAGCGCCGCTCGGCCGATCTTGGCGTGGATAGCGCGAGGCTCAAAATCTTCCGGCTTTAATAGAGTAGTTATTCGCTCTGTTCATTTTTATAAGGTTTATTTTTTGAATGATCTCGTTTATAAATATAGAGCTTGTATGTAGATTTAATTAGGTCTTTCCTTCTGTACCCATATTTATTTTCTCAATCATATGCATTTATTTTTTACCACCCACATAAAGTATATCTTTCATCCTCAAGACAATTAAGTGGGGCATCTAAGTCATTTTCTTTTATATCTTTTTTAATTTTAACTTAACCTTAATTATTATACAAAATCAAATTACACCTTATAAAAATGAACAGAAAAAGTACAATAGAGTGGTATTAAAATTGCACATTACTTAGCACTACAATTCAATGCTTAGTTTTGTATAATCTTATGTGATTTGAGAAATAAGAAAATTTCAAACAGCTGAGAATTAGCAAACCTGCTTTTTTAAAAACATTTTTAGCCTATGTTCTAGTGAAATTGTAGATCTGGCTTCCTTCTTGATTTCAGGAGCAACGAAAGATAGCACATATCACCTACCATGATATAAGACCCTGATTCTACAATCAGAAAAAAGACCAAATTTATAATTTTCTTCGAATAGATAGCAAACATAAAAGAAAAGATTGGACTAGTGAGCCAAATAAGTCAAAGCTTCTCCAAATACTTGAGCCAGCAAACACGCGCACACACACGATAGTACTACAGTAATTTATTGTTGCAATCCTTAACTCTAAGCACTGAAAAGCTGCACAAGCAAACAGCTTTGTCATTAACTTTACTACGTGGAGTAATTAAATTCGTGAGCGGCTCAGCAGAAGCTCCCGCCATTACGATCGTGCTTACGACGACGCGCATGGCTGCCGGCGGAACCCCAGCCTCTCTTTCTCCAGGTCATACTCGATGTAGTAGTTCTGCTGCTGGAAGCTCCCAAGAATGATGGCTGGACCGCCGACGCCGACCCCGGCGCCTCCGCTTGGGACATCGGTGACCACGGCAAGGCAAATGGCCTCGGCCGCAGCTGGAGCGGCGGCCGCGGCGGCGCCCGGAGCCGGTCCGGCGACGACGAAGTAGTTCTCGACAGGGAGGCGCATCTCGGCGCCGCCCTTGAAATTGAGTGATAGCTCGGGCAGCTCCATGGCCTTGGCACCCGGTGGCAGCGCGAAGCAAGGGCTAAGCCCGAGGCCCTCCTCCACCTCCTTGGACCGGTTGTACCTCCCTCCCACCGCTGCGATCACGGCCGCCGCAACCGGCTGGAACACTGTCGGATCCAGGTACGTGAACGTCGTGCCGGAGTCAATGATGGCGCCGCCGCCGCCGGCACCGGCGACGAACGCCCTCTCCGGTAGCCGCACTGTCTTCCCGCCCACAGTGACGCCGGTCAAAGCCAGGTAATAGTACACGGAGTACGGCGGCCTGGCACCCGCGCTCCTAACCAACGGCACATATTGCATCCCGTCGTTCCTACCACCGCCATTGCCAAGAACCAGCTCGCCGCTGACCGCCGCGTTGTCGTCGAACCTTCGAGACAGGAGACAGTAGGAGAATTTCCTGAGCCCCAGCTGCGCGGGCACAGATGGTGCGCCGCGGCCGAACCCAGCGAGGCCGGACGGCGGCTGGTGCACGGAGGCGAGGCTGCAGCCGACGACAAAGTTCCTCACGGCCCGGCCCGGCGCGCGTAGCGTGTCGGCGATGAGCAGGCCGGCGGTGGAGCCCGATCCGTAGACGACGAGGTACGGTGGGCAGACGTTGTTGGTGCAGTTGGCGCCGGCGCACGCGCGGCACTCGGAGAGATGGTCGGCTGAGTGGATCCAAAGGCAGGACGGGTTGCGGCAGCCGACGAGGCGGGAGGAGGATGAGTTCTTGGGGTGGAAGACGAGGACGGGGGCGGCGGAGAGGGAGGAGCAGTTGCGGCACTGGTAGGAGGCGGTGCAGGGGACCCAGGTGAGGTGGCTGCCTGTGTCGAGGAGGACGGGGAGGGGCTGCGGCGGCGTGCCGAGGGAGACGGTGAAGGCGTATCCGCCGTAGGAGTGCGGGTAGAGCGCGGTGCGGATGGAGGCTCCCGCTCCGTCTCCTCCGTGGGCTTGGGCTTGTCGTTGGCCTTGGTGGGGGCGCCTGAGGTGCGAGACGCGGGCGAGGGACGCAGCGGCGAGGCGGAAGAGCGGGTGGTGGTGCGCGGTGGTGGGGACGGGTGGGAGGTGGCGGTAGAGCGGTAGCGTGGTGGTGGTCAGCGTTGCCGCGCAGAGGAGGGGGAGGAAGAGGAGGAGGAGGAGCGAGGGGATGAGAGGCGGAGGAGGCATGGTGGCGGTGCTTGCAAGCAAGCTAGCTTGTCAAGTCTCAGCTCTCAAGTGTGTGCGCTGCTGGTTAGAGTTGTTGATGAGTGAGGGGTAATTTCTTTGGGTTTACCGTTTATTATAGGCAGCGTTGGTTTGATCCGTTTTGGGAGGGGATGGATGGGACGGGACCTGTCCTCTCCAGGCATTCAATATAATCGTCTTTCACATAAATAGATATATCCCCAAAGGGAAGGCGGGGGTGGCAACTAGCAAGTAGAGCACTTTCGCTAGCATACCATACCATACCATACCATGTCTCCTTTATTCTTCAGCTTCTACCATGTCTCTTGTTTGCATTATTGGTGCAGTTACCCGTTGGTATGTGAAAGTGTATTAAACGTTTTTTTCTTCCTTTTTTGGATATATATAGAGAGAGATAAAGTATAGTGCACGCAAGAAGGTAAGAACCAATTTTGTTTCTGGGCCTAATACGGCCCATCGAGGTAATGAGCCCGAAAATAGCATATTACATTGTTGCGAACGCCCAGAAGAGGTTTTTTTGTTTAAGGGGAACACCCGATTTTTATTACAAGAAACCAAACTACAAAGTTTAAGGCTTACAAGTATGTAACCAAGAGAATGTAGTTCATAGTGAACATACATCCTGAAAACAGGAAACAAAAAGCAGTAAAACTACCGGGATCCCACACGATTCAAAACTTCCGCTAGGCAACTAGGGAAACTAAGCAATACACTAGCCACAAAATCACGAAGGCAAACTTAACATGACGAAAAAGAACTTTTTTGCTCTATTGTGATCTCTCCCAACTTCTTGCATTTTCTCCAGCAAATACTCCAGGACACACAAGTGCTCAATTATAGCAATATGCTTTAAAAAACTGCATTCTTTCAACCCATCCCAGTCCTCCTAGCTAGCTCCAGGATTCTTGCCTCCCGCATCTTACGGCCTGTTTGGTAGAGCTCCAGATCCCAGCTTCTCTTGAGATCTGAAACTTGTAGGCTAAAATAAAGTAAATTAAGTTTATATTTTTTTGTCTAAAATATAAACAAAATGATCCATATAAACATTCTTAGGGCCTGTTTGGGACAGCTCCAGCTCCACCAAAATCTGTGGAGTTGGTGGAGCAGGGTATTTCTAGCTCCAGAAATTTATGGAGCTGGAGTCAGAGTACATTAAGAGTGTTTAGGTAGATCATCTTATTTACATTTAGACTAAAAATATAAACTTAATTCACTTTATTTTAGCCTATAAGTTTCAGCTCTGAACTGAGTTGGTGGAGCTCTCAACAGCCTTAATGTCTTCATGGCTCAGACTTGGCGGATCTGTGGGTAGGAATCTCCAACATTCAGGCCGTCAAACAGGCCTTTAGTTTGCCTTCTTTATCTGTAATCGAGCCCAGGACAAATACACAAAATAAACCTAATTCAGGCCCAGAAGAGTTGAAAAGGATCGAGGCCCAAACCAAATGTAGCCTGGAGCCGGCACGCCCCGCACGCCTCACCCAGTCACTCCCAACGCCGCAGCGCACCGGCGCAGCCATGGCGGAAGAAGCAGCAACAGCAGCCGCCGTCGCCACCAACTACGAGGTGGACCTGGGCAACCTCATGGCCTACGACCCATCGCATCACCTCGTCGCTGCCCCCTCCTCCAGGTTACTCCCTTCTCACCAACGAGCGGTAAAAATGCCTGTTTCTTTTCTGCCGTGTTGTCCCGTGACAAAATCTCGCGCTTCATGCAGGGAGGAGCTGAGGGAGGGGGGCCTGCGCAAGGGGACGGAGCTGGCGCAGGCGGTGGCCGAAGCCCTATTCGCGCTTCCGGCAAACGAGGACCGCGACGGCCCCTTCGTCCGCCTCCCGCCGCCCACCACCCGCCTCCCCCGCGAGAAGCATGTGAGAAGACAACCTCTATCCTATATGCTCGCTCTACTCGCTAGTGATCTTGAAACCATCGTTTGCTATTGATCAGTTACAGCATCATATGTACTGTAGGTTTAGCTTTGTGCTTGTATTTCCGTGGGTATGAATATGAGAGTAGATTGGAGTGGTATTCGAGGGAACGTTTGGATGCATATGCTGATACTGAAGTCCAATTTCGTGCCATAGTTTGAGAATTTTTACGTCAAACATGCAGTTACGTTTTGCTCACTCTCGTATCAATTTTTTCTTCAATTCCCAAAGAAACGATCTGTGTAGGCCATGATTGCGGGAGTAACATACTAATATGAAACTCTACCTGCTGGCGGATCATTTTTTTTCGCCGTGTTTGTATAGGTTCTTGCATTGCGCTAATCCATGAAACAAGAAATCAAGCTTTACGAAAGTTCATTATGTTCATGTATGCATGCATTTGCCATATGTTTAAATTTTATCTTCTTTCCCTCTCACCAGCTACCAAAGCCGAAGCCTCCTACTAAGTGGGAGCAGTTTGCAAAGATGAAAGGTGAAATTTAATTGTTGTTTACTTTTTGAATTACTTTTCATGGAATTGTACTTAGTTTCTTTTGGTTGGATTAATAAACAATAACATACTTGCAGGGATTAAGAAGCGCAAGAAGGACAAGCGTGAATGGGATGAGCAAACTAATTCCTGGAAGCGGACTTATGGCTATGACCGTGTTAATGATGATAAAGACATTCCGATCATTGAAGCCAAAGCAACAGATGGTTAGCAATTTGTCTTCTTCATCTATCGGTAGCAAACTCGTTTTACAGCAAAACTAACAATCTTTTTTGCCTTTCCCCCCTATTGAGTATCCTATTGAAGCTATCATGTGCTATAACATAAATGCTTAACAACCTACATGTTTCTGCTTATGTACACTGATTTTAAATCTGCAATGCCTTTCACTTTGATCAACTATTTTCTTTTGGTAGTTTAAGACTGACTGAATCTGACAAGTCCTCATTATCAAATGTTAATTTCTTCAGACATCCCTTTGTCTTAAAAACCCGTTATCAATGTTATCCATTCATAAATGTCTGTCTTAAAACCTGATTTCTCAATTTGGCACCCTTTTAATTGGCTATTGGTTTGTTACAGAGCCTGGTGTTGATCCTTTTGCCCAAAGAAGGGATGAGAAGAAGAAGAGGAGTCGAAAAGCAAAAAAAGAACAGATTAGAGAATTTAAAGAGAGCAGCAAAAGTTGGTGCTCTGCCAAGGTTGTTACCCTTTCCTATCATCTAATATCTTCAGTTTATCTTGTGCATTACTTTATTATATTAGGAAAGAACCTTATATAGCTATTCACTATATTAGCAACTCATGTTTGTCATATAACAGCTTTCTTATATTTTTTGTGCAGTCATATACAGCTTGCTGCCACAGCTTTGCCCATCACAGGAACTAAAGCTGATCTACCTAAAAAATCTAGAAAAGAAGATCTCGAGGATGTTGCTGGCATGGCTTCTTCAGCAACAGCTAGCGGTGGGAAGTTTGATGAAAAGTTGCCTGGCGAGAAACCTCCAAAGAACCGTGGCAAACATAGAAAGGTTCTTTCATCTGAACTTCTTTGCCTTTGTGAATACATTTGCCTTCATAGATTGATATTGCTCATTATCTTAACTGTTTCTTTTCTGCAGTTCCTCCCTGTTGTTGAAGGGAAAGGAATGGGCAACCGGGAAAAACAGCAAAACGACAAAATCCTGAACACTCTACTGGCCAAAAGTTCTGAGGAACAGATGGATGTCAGGAAGGCAAGCTCCAGGATTCGATATCTTACATTCATTTGTGCAGTGCACCATCTTGCTGGTGCTTCTTGTTTGATGGGGTGAACTAACAAATCTGTATATAATTTCGAAACCAGGCAATTACAATGTACAAGGTGAAGAAGGAAAAACAAAGAAGGAAAGAAAAAGAAGCGTCTTCTGCATCAAATAAGCTGAAGCCCCGGAAGAAACTTCACAAGAAATCTTCAAAGAAAAAAACTTAGGTCAAAATCATTCTTGAGACTACTTGCTGTAGGAGGTGAGCATAGTTTTCAAGCCTACCAGATATTTGGCAAATCTTGCTATGGTTTCTACCGGATATTTGACAAATCTTGCTATGGTTTTGTCCAGTTTATATCCATGGGAGAAATATTGTTATTCCAATTTTTGGTTATGAGTTATGACACAAGAACCTGAATGCTGTTATGGTATAGCTGCCTCGATATGCATGTATTATTTATTCAGAAGTTCTGGGAATGTGGTAGGAAAGCTTGTTAGCAATCTAAAATAAGGATTAGCTGGTTAATCCCTTTAGTTTGCGACTTTAGCTTTTTCGTATTGGTAGTATCACGTGGATTTTGTGTGATTGTCTGATAGATACCTGGATCCAAGTTGATATTGTGGAGCTACTGTTTCACCACTCCCTGTAAATTGGTCCGAGAACTAATAATGTTGCACTTGACCCCATCCAAAAGGAGTACAGTAGTTTCATATCAGTGGATTAATAGTGTGGTTGCTACACGGGGGGTGAGCTTACTGTACGATCTGTTTGTACAGGAAGCAGTTTGTTGAAATTGTTGAGGCAAGCTGCCTGTGATTGGCTAATCAGGGTATTCTGGTACAGCGTCAGTATTTTCAGTAGTACAATATGATGACTGTTTTCTTTGTTTCACGTAAACTTTACGAGACCAGTAGTGTTCTTGATCTCTCATGTCAGATTGATGTGTTGGCAACGTGGTAGATTAGATATCATGTCGGCATGATGTACGCATAGATGATTGTTTCTTAAACTTCATTTGATTTAGGTGACAGTTTTTGCTTCCCTTGGGCAGCATTACCCTGGTATCCAATTGCATCCTAGGGAAGAATATATAGGGCAGGCACGGTATCTTCTTTATACGTGCATGGCGAAATGCTATTGGTCACTCCTGTCGCTTGGCCAACCGCAGCGTTATCACCATTACTGCTCTAGGAAGCACCTCGGTTGCACATGAAAGGTCTCAGCTTGAAAGCATGATGCGACGGACTGTTAAGGAGATCAACTTTTTTTCGAAAGAGCAGGAGATCAACTTGAGGATCACCCGTTTGGAGTGTAAAGGAGAGTTGCGAGGGTGAGGGCCACTGCTTCTGTCTGATCCATTGCTGGGTCAGGCACACTATTTGGCTAGGCTGTGAGCCCGTCAAACAGTGGCGTCGATTGGCGCCCACATGCAAACAAATTTCTTATGTGCATGTGTCCAATCTTTTTATGTGTGCCATCCAGATTGAATTGCGCCTACGTTTCTGTGGACACCAACCAAACCATTGTTTCGACGTGACATACTGACATCCTTGATATTTGATGCTCAATGTCTTTTTTCTCACAATTACAAAATTGGCCAAAAGTTGATGGACCGTTTAAATTGGGGATTCTGAAATGTTGTACTGCGTCTGCGTGCTTCCTTCCCGCGGTTTGTGGCGCGCGTTGGAAGTTTGCAACCTGAAGAGTGAAGCAGCTGTCATGCCATTTCAAATTTAACTTGCGCTGCCTCTGAGTTAATTCTGACCACCGGAGTTGTTCAACGGTTTTCGAGCGGTTTTCAATATATAAATTTTTTCAAATTTTTTAAATAGTTTTGAATTAGACCAGTTTACTGAGCGGTTTTGATCTTGAACTGCAATTGTACACTCGAAAACCGCAGTTTTTAAACTGTTTTCACCGGTTTTGTGAATCCTGGATATAGTAGCTAGTGCTTGTCCGGCCTTTTCAGTACTCCAATCTTCTAGCTCCCTCTTGGCCTACTACTACCTGACATTGGCTGGGATTAGCGTGCAATTCACCTGTCCCGAAAGGGCTTGAAAACCAGTACGTCTGGTGATTGACTGATTTCCATACTCAGAACAGCTTCGCAATGTCAGGCAATGAGTCTGGTCAGATACAGAAACCGACTTAACTAGAGGTGGAAGTTGGGCCGCCGGCACGGCACAGGCTCACTGAACCTCGGGCCGCGGGTGCCGTGCTTGCCCAGCACGGCCACCTCGTTGTGCCGGCCCAACTCATTTCCAGCAAGGTCCGGGCACGTCGTGTCGGTTCATGTCTTATTCTGTTGGATATGTGGGGTTGCGGACGTTCAATCCGTCTCTGTGGAAGGCACAAAGGATGAGGAGTGAACATCAATCGCCAAAGAGGATTCGGTACATACAATTATTTAAAAAAAGAACTAAATTTTATTTATTCATTGGGTACAGATACAAAGTTATTGTATCGTTAAAAACTTTACACACCAGAGTATGGTTCCCTAGTACGAAAAAAGTATAGTAACAATATGCATACATAATAGCTACTCTCTAATATCGAGATCAATCATGCATTCCAGGTCACCGTACACTTGATGTGGTGGCGTCGATGGCTGTGTAAGGCAAGCGAGAAGATGGCTGTGCACAACGTTTTGAGAGCAAGACAATAGAGCATCAACTTGGTGTGTGCGCTCAGCGTCGATAGGCATGTACTCTCCGGTCTCTATTCTTCACCTTTTGCTATCTACGTTATCTCTTCTTTCTCTACATGCAATGACCGCAATGGCACTAGCCGCAAGGTGAGCCACGACATGCTATAGTGTTACGACAGGGCGCCTTGCCGCATGCCGTGCCTACTTTGGGTCCAACAGGCCTGTTTTGTATCGTGTCGGCTCAAGCACAACTTATGTAGGCATGTCGTGCTGTGACATACATCGTATCTAACCGAGAAGCCGAACACGACCTTGTCATTCGTGCCGTGGCGTGCTTCGGCATTCCGTGCCTACTATACCACAGGCTCACTTAAAAAAGCCCGACCCAGAGCTGGCAGACTCTTCGAGGGCACAGCCCAGCTAGTGCTCTTCCTACACATTTGAAGAAATGAAGCTATCTTGCCTTCTCACACATCGTAATGCAATGTAATGTAGCGTAATGAATATACACAAATTAGAGATCATGCATGTGTGAGAAAACGATGGCTAACGACTAGCCACATTAGTATAGTACATGTTGACAACGAGGACGAAAGCTCGATCACTCGCTAGCAATATACAATGATAATTAATTAATACAACAGTCATCAGCTACATTAATTAATTATACTACGAAGATTGATTAAACTTTAGTAATTAAATTACTAGCCAGGCCACTGCATGCCCTTAACAAATTAGCATCTCTTGATCAATCTTGATGTTTTTCATGACACGATTGTGAGCAACTGCATGCATGCATTAGCACAGCTAAATTCCAGATCTGAAGACCCAAGAAGCTAGAGGATCGGAGCAGGTAGGCGAGGGAGGAGAGGTGAGCGCCACCAGCAAATCCACGAATGCTCCCACGATGAGGCCATGGGTCTTCTTGCCATTGGCCTTGAGGTACCACCCCAGCATCTCCTCCAGCCAGCCCCAGTCGTTCACGCCGTGGCTCATCACCATCTCCTCCATCGACCGCCGGAAGTCGCCGTACGGATCGTCGGAGTCGATGGCCATCGCCGTGGCCCCGTCGAACGCCTCGGTGACCTTTACGATGGAGCTCGTCGACTCGGGCTCGAAGAAGAGGCGGTTCGACCTGAGGCCGCGGAATATCACCTCGTCCTCGTCGCCGGCCGCCGGCTCCGAGGCCGTGGAGAGGCTCTCGGACATGTTAATGCCGGGCGAAGCAGAGGAGTTGGAGAGGCAGGAGTGCTCGGCCGAGTCGAGGCAGTAGGCCAGGTTCGTCACGCTGGTCTTGTAGTCCTCGTGCTTGTGGTGGTGGCGGAACCGGCGCATCGACATCTCCCCGTTGTCGCCGTCGACGTCCCTGCTGAATGAGAGGGTTCTCGCCTGCGTGCAAGACGGCCATTGCCACGAGGTCGCCGTGCTCGAGGCGGCGGACATGGAAGGAGGAGAGCCGGGAGACAAGCTCGTGTAGTTGCTGCCGAAGAAGAGAGATGTGAGGGCAAGCTTCTTAACCATTGTTTTTGCGCTAGAGAGCTAGTAGCTAGCTTGCGCTGCTTGTGATCGAGGTCTGCATATGGAGAGGAGAAGGCGAAGGTGTGAGTTGGCTATGGGAGGAAGGCAGGCAAGGGAGCGACTTGTTTTTAAAGAGGACATGTGCGTGGGCGATCATCGATCGAGTTGGAGGGACGATGGGTATGGCCGGCGGCGCCGGTGTGGCCGGGTGCGTACGTGTCCTTCTTGTGTGCATGAGTTGGGACTCCATCTCCTCCTCTTGGCTATCTGCATCACGCCGTGATCGTCTAGGTACGCTTGGCATGTACTGTTGGTGATACCTGAGGGCAAAATGTATGAGCTTTTTTACAATACACAAGAATGAATATGGCCGTCCATTTCTTTAGATCCAAAGGTTGAGATTAGATTAGATTTGACTATACTATCATGTGTAGTATGGGTAGTATAACCCGTGGAAGGGTATAATGGTAAATAATTTTCTGAGCCAGCAACCAACCCTGTGTCTCGTGGAGGGGTATAATGGTAATTGAGCAAAATGGCATTCAGCACCGCCCCGACCCCAAGCCAAAAGACTAAAATGCCCTCGACAAATCAACGGTGAGATTTAATTTCTACTACCACTATATACTACTCCCTCCATCTCAAAATATAAGGCGTGGTTTGACTTGACACGGTCTCCTAAACTATACTTTGACCTTTGATTTCTCTTATCCAATATCATTTATACAAACAAAATCACTATCATTACAAAGTACTTTCAAATACGAATTCAATAGTACCACTTTTATATCACAAAATCTTTATATAGTTAGACAAATCATTGGTCAAAGATTTCAAAGTTTGAATCTTAAAATGCGTGTGCGCCTTATATTTTGAGACGAAGGGAGTACCATGGTAGTGCACAGTAAAAATTCTCAAATGTATAATCTACAGTGTTATAAGGTTACAGAAAGGAAAGTGTTTTATCATCCTTGGGAAGTACTCGTTCATCTCCACCAAATTACTTTTAAATTCTTGATACCTCTTAGTGCTAGATTGATGTATGAATTGGTACCTCCCAAGGATGGTAAAAAATCTCTACATGAAAGCATATGCAAGTATATTGTGTATGTATTTGATACGAATGTACATTGTTTGTGCAGTGTGACAACTTAGATTTGCAATCGTAGCCGTAGGATCAACATGGGCACAAACCACAACCATGGAATTATCATGATAGTTAGTTATTTCCACACTAATCAAATGGTCCAGACCAAATAGTTCCTGTTTTCCTATTCTTTTGGTAGTTCTCACTTAATATTAGCGGTAAGGATCAACTGCCGGCTCCTTTAGTCCATCACTCCATTGTTCTCTACCAACAATACATGAAGAAAGAGCAACGTTGTTTCCCTAACACCTCAAATCCTGCACAAAACGCTTGCCAGGATCAAACAGCATTCTCTATATTTTAGTATCCCTTGTGTGTTTCAGAAATTCAGAATTCACACGATGGTCAGCAACTTGGCTGCTCTATGATTGTGCCTGCATTGTAGGGGTGGTTGCGGCTGTCAAGAAAGATGCAGGAGGTAGGGGACATGCAAGGTTGTTCCTAAAAAATTGCCCCTTTTTTTCATGTGTACCTCTGCCTGTTGCTTGAGATATTATATGCATGGCAAACTTGCAGAGACTGTGTGAGCGTGACCAGAGTCACCAGACCTTAGCCAAGATCAACCAGTCAAGATGCTCTCTTCTCCCTGCTGGGCAAAATGTTTCACAGACAATGTCTGACCAATAAATCAACTGAACTGATATAAGCAGAATTGCCCAAGCTCGATAATTATCTTTACTAGGGCCTGCATTGTCCTTCAGAAGTTCAGAGTTAAGAACAGATGAATGGGCTTATCTGAATTTTGTGTGTCTCCAGCTTGCTCGATCTGATCAGGACAAGAATAAAGTAGTACAAGTGTCAGCTAGCTGTGGAAGTAGCACTCTCCAAGTATTGCTTACTCTGATGTTAAACTAACAGAAATGGCAAGACCTAAAGGCAAAAGACGTGGTATCAGAAATGAATGTGCTCTTGCTTCTTTCGTTTCTGCTTTTGCATCCATGATGGCAAGAGAGGTGCTTTCATGATTTTTTTTTTGACAGTTGCATAAATATTAAAGTATAAATGAAGGGTAGATGGTGATTACTTGTCCTTTGCTTGCTTTAAAATTTGTGCAACTTATATTGGGAGGGAAAGTATTGAAGCATTGCTCTGATGGCAATCTCTTGTCGAAAAATTCCTTTCGTGCATTTTTGAACAAAACAAGGAACTGGTGACAGGATTTCGGAGCATTTATGCAATTTCGGCTAACCATGAGACCGAATTTATAGTGCCCACGTCTAATGTTTATCTTTTCCTTTCTTTCTTTGATGGCTGACTTTCCTTGTATATCTCATCGATCACTGGTGTCTCCATACCAGAAATCGCATACAAGTGCAAGCAAGCAAAGGCTCCACTCCATCTGAACCAAGAAACTTGTGGCACATTAATGCCACTTTCTAGTAGCATGTACTAAGTAGGCGGCTGGTATGAATTACTCCTGGAGGAATTAGATCTGCAAGGATCACGTTTGATATGAAATATTTCCATACATTCCGCAACCAATGTAAGATGGATTCATGTTGTATACACCCGTCAGTCACAACTCATACCATTCAGAGAGGCAGTGAGAGTAGTTGTTCCTTCATGACGTACACAGGCAGCAAAATCTTATCTAGGATCTTCTTGTACAAAACAAGAGGTAGAATAACTGATGCGTGCATAAATTTGCTTTGCAAAACATGAAGTTAGCGACAAAAGGAGACCACAGCGTTGTCCAGAATGCGACGGATCGACTAATAAACCAGAACGCCATTCATGTTCGGGAGCTCTTTCAGTTCTGGCCTTGTGTAATCTTCAGAAACAAGGCTGTTGCTATTCTTGCAGTAACAATTACTACGGAATTGTTGTGCCAGTACTGCAGTATTAATAGCTGAAGCTAGTTGTTGCTGAGTATGAGGGTATCGTGTATTACCGTACTAGCTTGTCGGAGGTAAGGCTGATGCCATTGGCTACTTGTACATTGTAGGATGCTGCAGAGAAGATTCCTGTGGCTGAAAGCCTGTATGCACTGTTTGCAATAGTATTACTGGCAGTTAGCTGTCGCAAAAATCACATCTCAGATGCTCAGCTTTCCATGGCGGAATCAAGATGTGCTGCAAGCAACAGGGCATACGTCGCCTCATCTCATGCATATGCTTCACGTTCATGTGCTATTAATTTTACACTGAGCAAGTTTCGGGAGACCACTCTGCAAACATTCTTCAGGTTATTCTGAAATGAACGGTTATTGGCATGTTGTGTGTTGAAGTATGAGTAAATTTGCACGTCTTTAAAAGCTTAAGCTTTTGGGGTAACTGATAAATGCATGGAACTCGCTTATAGAATTGAAAGAAGAGAAGTTTTGCAATTCAAATGCAATTCAAAATATACCATGCAGAGGCAGGTTTGCAGTAAAAATGTGAGGCAACGCAGAAAAAATGTCGTGTGTCAAGGTCCACAGACCTTTTGCTAACAGATCCACTGTTCTGGAACATGCAGAAATCCAGTCTTTTTTCCCTCACAAGTAATCACTGGTCTGTATATGTCTCCTGGTTGCTTGTAGAGCCAAGGACCAGTAAGGATGCCAAAAGTACTGTGCTCCCTTTCTTGGATGGATGATGAAGCCTTCCAGTTTGTTATAACAAAAAAAAGGTACAAATTTTAAGGGGGACAAGCCAAATGATCAGCTGCAATAATGCAAATCATGCCCCTCCTCCACAGTATATACTATTCCTTGTCTGCTATCCACTTCCAGGACAGCTACAAGAACAATGATAACCAGAGAAAAATGAAGAAATAGTGGCATCAAATCTTGCTTCTGGATCTGAAATGGACTTGCTGTTGCTGGCCACTATCTCTCTGTTTTATAGCCACAGGGATGCACCTGTGTTTGTTCATTTGCTGGGCTCAACCCAAAGTGGATTGGCTATCACAAATTCAAAAGTGGATTCCAGGAAGGACCTCAGAGCTCTCATTCCAGTAACCCAACGGGGATGCAAATTTGCAAACTCGGGCTGTTAAAGGTGCGACCAAGTTATGAATCAAATAGAATTTCAGTGCCTAAGATCGCTCGTTGTTAAGAGAGTTAAAAATTTGCATATCGCATTCTCATCTGAAGGTTTTCCGTTTTAAGGGTTGAGTTAGTTAATCTAATCTAGCTCGAAATGTGAAAATAGTAATCAGGAGTTGAGTAGGCATTTCGACTTTTGGAGGGAACTTTCGAAGGGGAGGAAATCATGACTTCATGAGGCTAGGAACAAGAATATACCAATGTTCTGTGAGGCCGTCCGTAGGGAGACAGCGCGCAACAAGTCGTGTTTTTCTTATGATTTCCGTTCGTGTTATGGCGAGTGCTGCCCCTGTATAAGTAAGTGTCTATGATAAACTACTCCAGATTATATACTAGTATTATTACGAGTCGGCCTAACGCAGAAAGCAGAGCGAGGCACGAACTGATTTACTTTTAGCTTTCGGAGTTGGGCATCGTTAGTTTGTCTCTTGCGTGTAGCGTAAACAACGCACATGCTGTTAGCTTTCAGATGGGTCAGCCCTTGCCTATTTGACAATCGGACATCATCATTAGTTTGGTACATCAATTCAGCTTCATACCTTGCTCAGAACCGAGGCGGTTCTATCCTTGCCAAGATACCTAACAAGCACCTAACTCTAATGCATGCGAAAGGAACGATTATCAGGCTTGTAAATTTTTAAAAATTTGACAGTGTTTCTTCCAAAATTTTAAAAAATCTCAAAAAATTAGTTTTTCATCAAATTTTCATGTAGCAAGATTTTGTTAAGGGTTATTGGACCTATTCCGTTCAAATCCGGATTAAAAACCCGAAATTTCGGTGAAATTTGCCCCGAATTTCACCAAAATTTCCGAAATTACTGTAGCAATTACTGTAGCAAATCAATTTTTAAATTTTGAATTCGGCCGGTAGATATAGATTGGGGGGGTCTGAAATTTCGTCGAATTTCGGCGGTTTTTTTGATCCCTGGTTGATAGCAAACCAAGATTAAGCTGAACTGCTTTAATCGAAATAGGATTAATGCCAGCATCATCTGTACTGATGTCCAATCGACGTACGTCAATGTACTGTACAAACCCAGAAAAACAAAATTGTCAGCAACAGAACAGAATTCGAAAAGGAGCCAATTCTCTTGTCAGCTTTTATCAAGGCAGCCTGATTGATGTGAAACGACATATCCGAAAATTAACGGGAAAAAAGGATACTCCTCCTCGATCCGCTAGTGAACATTTTATGGGTCTTGACAAGACAAGCCCCCTCACAAGACAACCAGAGATAATCTCACATAGATAGATAGGGAGAATTTTTACTATACACTACCATGGTAGTATATAGCGGTAGTAGAAATGAAATCCAACCGTTCATTAGTCGAGGGTATTATGATCTTTTGGCAATTAAGATATGAAGATTTGCAAGGGGTTGGATATCATCCTCTTCCCGTTCCTTTCATTTTTTCGCGCCCCGTCGTACACATGCAGCAGCCCGACCTCCGCCTTCTCGCCGAAGATGAGCACCACCTCCTTCGCCGCCCCCCTCTCCGAGGCGACGAACAGGTAGACTGCCGTGCAGTAGACGGAGGTGGAGGCCATGAGGGGGAAGAAGAAGACGACGACTCTGGAGAAAGCGGTGCTGCAGAGGAGTACTGTTACAAGAAGAACGGCCAAGAAGGAAGAGGAAGACCAGGCAGGGAAGAAATGGTTGCGCCAGTGCAATCCATAGCCGTGCAGCTTGGTGCGGAGAGCCTTGAGCAAGGCACGGCAGGGAGCAGCCATGGCAAGCCGAATTGTTGCAAGAAAATTAAGCGTTTGGAGCGATTCAATCCTGGAATGGTTGGTTTATGCAGGAGAACATATTCGCTGAGCACAATATATGTCGGGTCATGGGATCATTGCTTTACCATTTTACCCCCTCTACGGGTTATACTACCCATACTACACATGGTAGTACATTCAGAACTAGACCAATCTCAACATTTGGATCCAAAGAAATGAACGATCCATATTCATTATAGTGTCCTGTAAAAGAGCTCTAGATAGGGGTACTATACTACCTGTCACACGGTGACTTCGCTTCTTTTCACACGCAACAGTGATGGCATCAAAAGTTGAGAAGTTGCAAACCATCGCCATGTGCTTCAATTTGCAACTCTCTACCCACTTGTCCGGACAGGAAAGCAGCAGATCGAGGTTGCATGTATGTAGTACATTTCAAGAACAGGACTGCAGTCTCCACAATTGCCGTGCAATCCTTGACAGTGTCTACAGTCATCTCATCGTTCCCTTGATCTTATCGTTTAGCGGCAAACATGGCATGCCTCGAGTGGGTTGGTCATCACACATCACTGATAAGGATTAAGGAGCTGTGGTAAACTTTACTTTACTGGAGTACTAACAGAGAACAAGCAAGGAGACAGAACAAATCCAGTGCTTATGATTTGGTGGCATTTGATGACGTGCACACAAGTATCAAATCGACTTGTTTCAATCAGAAACAGAGCGCATGCATGATCCTGCATTACTGGCATCCATATTGACTTGAGTTCAATCATGCATATTCCAGAATGATGTCTCGGATAGGCGCCTCCCAACTTCCCAAGCTAACAATGTTATTCTGACCTAAATGAAGAAAACTACGTCACCCTGAAACCTGTGGTTCGATCTTCGATGACTGCTTCAGCTGTCCACGAAATAAAGTAACCCAGTGGCGACGGCGTAATCGACGAAATAAAATACTTGGACCACGTGTGATCCGATAATTGTGTGCATAGTAAGTAGTAGATTACTAGTAATGCAACGCAGAATTGCTTTGACTCCACTGGTTCGCGCGGCTGATTGCTTGTCGAGGTGACCGATTGGCTACCAAACAATAGTTAGTATACTCAACTGAGTACTGTTTTATACTACTGCTTCCGTCGACCGCCGCCGTCCGACTCGTATGAGCACATATGGAAAAGCAATACCAAAAAACCACAGAACCAATTTGACTGTTTTCTTTTCTGTTGAGTCGCCACTCGCCTCTTTCCGGAGAAGATGGCTACGACTACGACGAAGAACACACACCCGAAGCAGATACTTAATTACTGTTCGTAAGGAATCACACTCCACGCAAGGCCAACACATTTTGCCTCTTTTTGGGGGTCTTCCCACCCAGTGCTGCATCTCTCGCAGTATAAGTCCAAAGCATACCATACACACAAACTAAGGAGATACTAAATTTAAGAAAAAAACATTAATATTATTAGACTATGCATACCTCTATTAAATGATATACTACAGCTGCTCACATTTTTTTCCCTGTAATAAAGTAGGGGCATGTAATGAAAATATTGGAATTACTATATATTTGGTCTTCGCAATAAACTTGCCCCCTTCGTTCTTCAAGTTTATAAGGTGTATATTTTGAATGATTTTGTACATAAATATATATATAGTATGTATTTGATATTCCATTACAAAATTAGTGTGATACTTCCTCGGTACGTCTAATAAATATCTAATTTTACTTTATATTATATACATTTATGTATTGAATATGATACCTAGATATAATAATTAGAAGTAATATAGTAGTTACCAATATCTGCTTGGTTTGTATGCACTATAAAATTAAAAATGAGGTGCAGCTCTTGTCCAGTGCTCGCTCGTACGACGCGTTTCTCGCAGCAAAAGGAAGGAACGAGCCTTGTTCCCTCGGCCTCGCCGCGTTCAACTCAAAAGTAACCCTCGAGTCTCCGGTCAAACGGCGCAGGAGCCCTGCCTCGAGTCTCCGGTCAAACGGGTCCAATACTATCAGGATCAGCTGCTCTGCTCCAACGCTGAGCAGTGGGAGGGACCTAACCTAACCAGCGTGACGGCGATCGCACCCGTTTCAATATTGGACGGCGACGATGCCCAACTTCATGGGAGATATTTGAATATTTGCCACGTTAAACATGTGGCTTTATAAATTTATCATCGGATTCATATTTTATTAACTCAGATGGTTCTATATGTCATTAGTTTAAGTGGCATCTGTCGGCATATTTCGCCGGCCAGGACCTTGTTAACAGACGGGGTTTCTCCTAGGACGGAGATTAAGGTTCGGTAGAGGGCGACTTTGCGATTGGAAACCCTAATGACTCTTGCGCGAGGGATCCTGAGGACCAACAGATCAAAAAACACAGCGATGTACTCAGGTTCGGCCCCCCAGTGTGGGTAACAACCCTACGTCCTGCTAGATCTTTGTTGATGTATATTGAGTTGGTTAGAATGCTCTTCGTTATTCTCTTTTTTCGCTAAGTCTTTCGACCCCTCTCCCCATGCACCATAGCTCCCTTATATAGATTGGGCTGGCTCAGGCAGGTAAGAATGTGACATCATGCTAGTCTATGATTCATTTATTACACCCATCATTGTGGTCTTATCATACCGATCCACGGCTCATTTATTACACCCATCACTATAATCTTGTCCTTCAAACCCCATTTAATATCGCTGTGTGATTTCGTCCGGTCCGTCCGGGATATGATTTTTCTGCGACATGTTAAGTGTGAGGCGTCAGAGGATAGGTCGTCGTCGTGTCGACAACAGAATTCTTCGCAATCAATGGCTCTGACACAGGGTGTCAGGGAAGGAGACTTCGAGGCGAAGCCTTCTTTTCATTCTTTTGGTTGTCCGCGTGACCCGACGAGAGGGCTGCGTGTTCGCTCATGCGGGCAGCCGCCACGTGGGCGTTCGCCCAGCAAGCGAGCTCGATCGCCGCTTTGCCGCAGACCGCCACGGGGGCCGACGCCCGGCGGGCAGGGCCTGATCGTCCGCCTACTCATCATGCCACTATGTGGGCCGCTCGCCCGGCAAGGGAGGCTTGATTCGCTCGCCTGCTCGCCAGGCCGTCTATGGGGCCGACGCCCAGCGAGCAGGGTCTAATCGCCTACTTGCTCGCTAGACCGTCACATGATCTTATTTATCTGCGATGGAGATAATACTCTGATGTAAAGTACGTCGACAACATCATATCTAAAGGTCAATTTTTAAGTAGCAAGGGGATTCATTTCATACGCCAGCAAGCAGGGGCAGCGAGAAAATTTTGAATTTTGGCAGGGTTGGAACTCTTCTCTCTGCGCTTCCATCGCCCAATCGATAACAACTGACATCTCTCCAGACCCAAATTTGATTTGAACCCATCGATAAGAAATCGCGGAGATTAACCAACCAAAGAACTGATTCCTTTCCCTCCTATTATCCCAAACAAAAGGACACAAATCAAGGAGAAATTGATGAGAGCTATACAGAGGAGAGGAGGAGAAAGAGAAAAGATCAAGCTTGAAAGGTTCATCTAAGCGCGGCAGCCGTCTTGCTGTGGTCGAGCTCGAGGCCGAAGAGCACCCCCGCGTAGGTGTCGATGCCCTCTTTGGCGAAGTAGAGCTCCCTGATCCGCCGGAACGCGTCCCAGGTTAGCAGGCTGTCGGACCCCGCCTGGTGGCACCGCCCCGCCGCGCGCTCCACCTTCAGCGTCGCCGCGACGCGCTCCAGCCCGCCGTACAGGTCGCCGCAGTGCCTCATCACGTGCTTCACGTCGTACACGTCCTCCCCGAAGAAGACGCGCACCAGGTCCAGGAACTCGGGCATGGACTTGGGCAGCTTCCGGCCGATGAGGAGCTTGATGAGGTAGCCGAAGTCATAGGCGGAGTGGAAGGTGACCCATGTGACGGCGGCCTGGGGGGCAACAGACGAGGCCCGAGGACATGAGCAGGGCGGCGAAGACGCGGGCGTCGACGCCGCGGGAGCGGTGGGCGTCGAGGTCGACGCCGTGGGAGGCGAGGAGGCGGACGGAGTCGGGCGCGTGGCGGTGGACGCGGGGATCGAACTCGCGGAGGTTGATCTCGAAGGCGAGCTCGGGCGGGGAGTCCGGCGAGGCGGCGAGGGTGAGGCCAACCTGGATGAGGTGGAGCGCGTCGACGTTGGCCTTGAGGAGGGCGTATCGCTCGGCGGCGCTGAGGAGGGCGGGGTGCTTGGCGGGGCGGTGGATGACGCCGGGGAACTCCGTGTCCATGGCGACGTAGGGGAAGCACTCGATCGCGGCGCGGATGAGCGCGAACTCCGACTCCACGTTGTGCGCCCAGACCTGCCGGATCTCCAGCTTCCTCGTCGCGGCGGCGGGCTCCGACGGCATCTTAATTCTTCTTCCGTGCTTCGATTGGATGGGGAACTCGAGCGCTCAGGAATTGCAATTTAAATTTTTGTTCGATTTCGAGATGGGGTTGAGATGTCAAGGTTTTATAGGGCTGGGCCGGGAGGAGGAGGGTGCGGCGAAAGGGCGCTTTTCTTTGAGATTGGTGCGGCGGGGGGATGGACGGTGCCCAGGAGGACGCGTTTATGGCGTGCGGCAATTCCCATTAATTTAATGATTGGGGTTAGGTTCGGTCTTCGGTGTAAGCATTGACCACCGAGTGAGCAAGGAGGACTCGACAACATGCATCTGGATGCCATCCAGTTCGACCAAATTATTATTTTTTTGGCTCTTTCTCGTCTTGTACCCCCACGACTCTGCAGCAAGGTTTAAAAATTCGTCGAATTTCAGTGAAATTTCGCATTTCGAGACAGGCCAAATTTAAAAATTTTAAAAATTTGATTTGCTACAATAATTTCGGTGAAATTTCGCGTTTTTAATCCGGATTTTAAGTTTTAATACCCGAATTAGGCCGGAATTAGTCCAATAACCCTTAAGAAAGTCAAATTACATGAAATTTTGTTGAAAAACTAATTTTTTTGAGACATTTTAAAATTTAGGTAGAAACACTGTCAGATTTTTATAAAATTTTAAACGCTTGATAATGATCTAAAAATTTTATGGTATCATTATTAGTTGTGTAGGATCATACAAAAAAATTCATAATAATTGAACTTCATTTATTATCTTTAAAAAATCAAAAACAGAATGAGCATAATTGGGACAGTTACATTGTCAGAATTTTATAATTTTTTTCAAGTGTGATCATGATCTAAAATTTTTATGAGAGATTAAAAATTTCCTCATTACCATTATATAAAATTTTCAAAAAAATTTAACTTTTTTTGTTTGCCAATAAAATCTATCAATGCAGTAAGCATTGAACTTAATTTGCGTTCAAGTTTGCCGGTAAGCGTTTTAACAGGATAATAGCATTGTTCGAATTTTTAAAAATTTATGACATATGATCATCATATGAAACTTTTACGAGAATATTATAGATATGTCAGGACCATACAAAAAAAATTCAAAATTTTATAACGTCGTTTGTTCTAATTTTCATTCGGTTGAAACTTGCCGGTCAGAGATTTACCAGGATAGTAGCAATGTTTGAATTTTTCAAAATTCCATAGACCTAATAATCACCTGAAAATTTTATGAGAACATCTTTAGTGTGTCAGGAACCTCCCAAAAAAATTCAAATTTTTTCGACATCGTTTGGACTATTTTCTGATCAGTGCAATTCCAGCGAAATTTCGGTAATTTCGGCCGAAATTTCGGTAATTTCGGCGAAATTTCACAAATTTCGGTGACAAACAAACCGGATTTGAATTTTTTTTCTTTTTGAATTTTGAACAGATTTCGGTCGAAAAAACGAAATTTCATCAAAATTTTGGATTTCAAGCATGGCCTATTTTTTTTCCCAAAACGAAAATTTGAACCCTGCTCTGCAGTGCTTCACTACTAGTAGTCAGGCTTCCAAAAATCAACCATTTCGACCGTATCAAGTCCGCTCGAGAGTTGAAGCTGGTCGGTAAATTATTTTAATGTAATTTTAAATTTTTTAAAAGAATTATAAAAAAGTGTTAAGTATTTTTGAAATTTTCTGTATGAGGTTTTGTTGCAATGTTAATGATGCTCGAGCACTCTTTATGATACCATTAAAAATTTCAGAGCTTGACCAATATTGTAATTTTTTATAAAAATAGGACAGTGTCTTTATTCCTTTTCGTTACTTGTTGTTTTTTTATTCTCCAAAAGTACTAAGGGAATTCAAAGATCATTTAAATTTTTTAGGGGTGTTTTATAGGTTAATTGGGATTTATTCGATTTTTCTGTAATTTTTTTTCTAATTTTCCTTGAGTGTGTTGAAAATAGAACAAAAACGGTTGAAAATCAATGAAAACCGCTTAGTTTACGATTTTTGACAAAAAAAAAACAACTTGAAAATCAGTGAAAATTGTTCGAAAATGGATCGATTTTCAATTTTTTGCCAAAATTTTCACCGCCGATTTCAAGAAATTTGACCTCAAATCCATTCAGTTTCTACCAATTTTCTATCGATAGAAAATTGAAATTCGATACTGCAAACCCTGCTAGTAGTAGTAACCATGCTAATGTGCTTATTCAGAATATTCTAGTAACGCTGGCTCTCGCTTACTTTGCTTAGTTATTGCTGCCAGTGAAGATCACCGCTTGCTTTAGATGTTTACTATACGAAGAAGAGCTCATACAAACAGCTGGGCGAATCGTCTTGATTCCGTATTTCCGTGTGCAGCGCACCCAGGCAAAGTGCATGTCCAGATGCTCCAAAGTAAAGAAGGGTGCGCTGGATATGGACATGAGGTTTATACATATCAATATCGTATTTAAGATTACACCGGTTTGGCTTTTAAAATAGTATTATTCCATAAAATACATACCAATGTACCGTTTTGATTTTAATACATCAATAAATATTTAAAGTATACACACATGATTAATTATATATATACACCAAATTTTATTTATAATAATATTACTGAAAATGCATAGCGTTGAACCACATTATAAATTCCATCGGTATGACTCGTATTGATCTGTATCAGAATCGATATGACGGTTATTGATTGATATCGAGATTGGTATGTTATATATGATTATTTTACACCGATGTACAGATCAAAATAGTATATAGTTATCGGTACCGGTACGATACCAATAACCATGGTTCATAGCCAAGTTGCAAGTGTACCTACCTATCTATTCATAGCTAGTCTGAGGGCATCCGCAATGGTTAAAGATAATTGCTCTCTATAGTAAGATCCATGTCATCTATATATCATGCTATAGTAAACCCTTGCAATGGTGAATCTATATAGATGTCTATAGCTAGTTTTAATTAATAGAGTGCTTCTCTCTCTTTCTTCATTTAATTAATAGACAATCTACAAGCGCTATAGATAAGAACGCTTTCTCTCTTCATTTAATTGCTTTGCCACATGGGATGAATCTTGATATGACTTTTATAGATAATCGATTGGTGACTTATCGCGGATGCCCTGAACTTGCCTGTTTTATTTATTTTCGGGACGTTGGATTATGTTCGTTACGCGCCGACAACCGAAAAGCATCCGATCCGGGCTGCGGCTGCGAGTAATTGGTTCCTCACGAAAGTCAATCTTGACGCACATTTCTATTTCTATGCGACCGAAAACAAACGGTGGAGTGGCTGCAATGCAAGCAAGCGTGGGTACTCATCCACGTCGGCTCGGCCGGCAGGTCGCACTTGGAAAGTTGGCCGAGCGATCCGTCCCGTCCGCGTCAGCCGAACGAGTCCAGCTGAGCTGAGCAGAGCACGAGAAAAAACGGCTTGAATCGCGCGCGCCGCTCGCTTTGGTTTGGCCTCTCCGTACCGTAGTATTTGACCGGGTCAGCCGGTTCGGTCTCAGTCGTCGCGCTCGCTGCTCAGTCTGCGTCTGCGTGCGACTCTCTCTATCTATGAATCTATGATAATCATACGCAGTCAAGCACTCCACGGACCAGACCAAAAACATATATAATCGCGTAATTTTTGACCAGCTATTGCTCCACCGGAAAACAAGCGACGTCAGCGTCTAAAAATATAATCGGCTTAGGGGTGTTTGGTATAATTTCAGCTCTAATAAAATCTGTACAATTCGTGGAGCAGAGTATTTATAGTTCTAGAAATTTATAGAGTTGATTGTGGGTACATTAAGAGTATTTAGGTGGGCTATCTTCTTTACATTTTAGAATAAAAATATAAACTTAATTCATTTTATTTTAGCCTACAAGTTTCAAATTTAAGATAGAGTTAAGATCCGAAGCTGTGTGAAACAGGGCCTAAGGCTCGAGTGCTCTGCTCCATCCTCGTGCTCTTAGAAATTAAGCGAGGTTTCACTTTCAAGCCATAGGCTGCTGCAGCTCGCTCGCGCAGAATTCTATACTTACACGTGTGACGTGACAAGTCCCATGAAGTTTCCCAGAAGTCGTCATGCTGAAACGGCGGCAGAGCTAGAGGCCTTCCGGACCGGCCATCTCCTTCTTTCGCTGTGCCAGGATAGCCTCCATGGTGTACTCCCTCTGCCAATTGGCCAGCATATGGTGCTTCTTGCCTTCAACCTGTGGTGAAGTGAAATACCTCGAAATCTCAGCATCGATGTCATTCAGGTTTGCTATCAAAACCGCTTTCGGATGGTAACGGGCAAAGTTGTAAGTACCAATTAAGTATTGAACTTTGCGGACCTACTTATGCTCTTAATTTTCTGCTGTTCCTTTCAACTGTAATAATCGCCGCTGCATTAGAATCCATACTTGAATATTTTCCCTGGCCATTCAAACGATTCAGTAACATGTAGCAATGCAATTAAAAGATCATTCCTGGCCATTCAAACGATTCATGACATCTAGGAATGCGACTCGCTTCCCTAGCCTCAAATCGACAGCCAGCAGCATTTCAGGTGTACAGAGGAGCTGTGTGTTTTGAGAGGTATAGTAAAGGTCTACTGGTTGTTCAGATTTTCAGGTGTATCTCAACATGACCAAACTGCAAGTAGTATATATATATATACTTGAAAAAATGGAAGAAGATTAATTAACACCCCCGCGATCAGATTCCAGAATGTACGTAGCGATAGAAAGCTAGTACAGATCAGAGCAAGTTTACAGTAGCAATTAATCCAACAGAAGGCAACGTATTCTATGGCACATGCATGCACGACGTTTTAGAAACCTAGCTATACGCAGGGCCGTTCCTGGGCCAGGGCACTCGGGGCGACGACCTAGGCCCCCGAGAACTATGGGCCCCTGGCCCAAGGTCCAGTAGATTGTACTGCTGTTGTATATGCATCCGGTTCGGCGGTTTCCTAATTCCTCTACAGCTCCTCGTCTCCTCGGATCCTCTTCCTCCCCAATTCCCAAATCCGAATGCAGCTCGTGCTTGTCTCCTCGGTTCCTCCCCAAATCTGAAATCCCCATTCCCCAATCCCTATCTCCAGTCTCGGCTCTCCCCATCGCCATCATCGTCTTCCCTTCCTAGGCGTGCGGCTCGGGCGCCGGCAATCGCAAGGTGCGCAGCTCATCGTCACCACCAACACCAATTTTATGGAGGTCAAATCATTGAGACGAGGCCTGTTCCGCAATCCCGCTCGGCGCCTCATTGCTTTCGTGTTCGTCGGCTCGTCGCCACCGCCGCCTCCTCTTGGCGTCGGCTCTGGCTGCGGCGAGGCTCGGCGCTGGCGGCTCCTCTCGCCTGTCGCCGCCGCGAGGCCACACTCGCCGCCACGGCCGCCGCCGCCATAACGCCGCCGAGCTCGTAGTCCGTAGACGCCGGCGCCCTCGGCATCTCTGACCGCCTCGCCTCCGCCCTGCACCGGTCGATAGCTGCACGATGCTGGCCTCGCGAGTCACAAGGCGCGAGGCGCCGAGGCCTTCTACCTTCACTTGTCCAGGCTCGCGTCGCCTCCAACTCCTCCGTGGCTGTGGCTCCGTCGACCAGGCAGGTATCCCTCGATTATTGATTCTTCTCCTGATCATCAGCCCTGAGCCCTCCCGTGTTGTTTTGTTTTCGTCGAGTGCTTGTGTTTATGTGATAATGTGAATCGGAGTTGGGGCCTGGGAGCAGACTCACTCCGATCGATTAGAGAAGTAATTGTTTTATATGATTATTATACTTTGATGGGCTTGTTTGTTTGCATTTCTAGGTGAAATATAATGGTTTTCCTTAATCGTTATTGGATGCAGTGATCCTTTCATCAAGTCTCAAGCGTGATCTTCTATACAAGTAATATTTCTTTCTTCCATAGACCATAGTTCCTGTTGTCTTTAAATTATTGAACATGTTAGATATTGATTGATATATATATATATATATATATATATATATATATATATATATATATATATATATATATATATACTTAAAGGTGAGATGTGTTCTATGTATATATTCCTTTTAATATTATTTTAGACTATAGGGCCCCACTATGTTTTTAGACTATAGGGCCCCACTTTTGATTTTGCCCTAGGGCCCTCAAAATGTTTGGAACAGCCCTGGCTATACGTACGTTTGATCGATCGATTTTAGTGGAATTTACACCATTTCACGAAAATTATTCTCGTCCAAGATCTTTGCTAATGCTTGGAGTGATTTCCGATTCCTCACTAAATATACTAGACATTATATATTATCTTATCCTGCATGTCTCGTACGTAGTCACAGAATTAATTAATAACTAGTTCAGTGCCCGTGCGTTGCTACGAAAAATAAAATTGGTTACGAAACATAAAGGTCAAGCATTAAAAGGAAATTATGCTACAAGATCAAACATCCATTTCTCCCGATTACAAAAGCTTTTATGGTTTCTTCTCCAGTATAAGAGAATTGCATAACGACATGATTCAAATAGGATCCAAAGAACACACGCACAGACACAATCTAAGTCGAGTTGTGCAGTAAGTAGCTTACAACCCCCAATGGGAATGGTCCTGCATGTCATAACTCCCGTAAGCGCAAATCCAACCAGCCAGAAAGAGTTTGTCAACCACAGGTTTGACAAGTTGCATGCAGTGGAGGAATGGAAGTAAACTGCATCTGGTCGAATCATGATTTTGGTCAGTTTCAATATAATTCAGACCAGCTAAAAGTTTGTCTACCCTTGCACAGGCATGTGGGATTCGTCGTCTTCGAACTGCCGTAGAGTATTTGATTTCCGGCGGGAGGGTTGGAAGAGTTAAGACGTAAGATTATTTGGCCATACAAACTTGGCAATCGCCAACTGGTGATCAACTTAACAGACCATGGGTAGCACTGTGTCTTGTTTATCTATGGATGTAATGCTAATCCCACCAAGGATAAACTGAAACGGATTTCGCCATAGCTTCTTGCTAGCAAATACTGAGGTCTACAGATGTATGTATAGGCAGGATGCAAATTTCATTACCTGGCGTGCCAGCTGGTGCTGCTTATACCCTGCAACAGCCACCAATGACCCCTTAGCATCCTGAAAACGGATATGTCAAATAATAAATATATACCAACCTTGTTAAATGAGTTAAATAGTCAGCTGTCTTTTGCTTACGACAGGACATGCGCAGCATGTTTTGCTTCAAGGACAGAAATTTCTTTTCCCAAGTTTCATTTGAACCTTGCAGAGCTTGATTAATCATCTGTTGCACCTGTTCCTGTGTGAACATTGGCTGTTGTCCCTGTTTGCTGCAACAACCTTGGGAGAATTTTGACAATGAATCAATCTAGACCTTCTTGCTGACGCCAGGGGCACCGTAGTACCTCCCATGCTTCCAGCTCCCCACCTGTTCCTTTACAGGATGGGGGCCTAGCTGAGTATCTCTGGCCTCCTCAATGTGTCGATATGTGGTATCCTAAAAATAGAACACGTGAAAACAGTTAATCTGGTTGGCATATGAAAACCAATAATCAAAACATTACATGTAACAGGAGTAGGTACCTCAGTTCGCAATGCCTTCTTGCCAAGAAGTCCCCCTTTACCACTGTGATTCATGGTGGATTGATCAATATCAGACACCAGCTTTTTACCATTGTCCATGCTCTATTCAATCAAACCAGAATCATCAATTCATGTCAACAAGTAGGACTTGCATTCCTAATTCTTACCATAAGCTGCTGATGCGGAAATACAGAAAGGACAAAAAAAATCAGAGTGGGCATAAACATCAGGAAGGCCGGCGAGGATTGCTGATGCGGGCAGAAGAACGCATCGCTGCCACCAACTGATGCTTTATATTAGTAGAGATATGATGGTTCTGATTAATTTCACTACACTATTGCCCAACAGAATTTGCTGGTCCTCACGGTTGTCTAAAAGGAATCGAAAACTGACACCCAAGGTTTGTCTATAAAATGGCTATCTCTGAATCCAAACATACCAATTGAAGGTTAATGCTAAAGGTTAACTGCCAACTTAATCTATCAAATAAACAAATGAGCTTACCTTCAGGTGGGGAAAATAACAAAGCTTTTTCCTGGGTGTTGTTGGAGTTCAGAAGACTGAATACGTTAAAAGATATCCAATCAACCCTGGAAAATTAAAACATAAGATGAGCAATAAGAATGTGGGTAACATGCTTGATGGCATTATTACATAGAGTACACAAAGAAATTTAGGATATACAGAAATGAATAGATGTGCAGGAGACAAACAATAGTAATATGGTATGGGCAATACCAGCACAAGTCATTTTTTGTGACAATCAGGATTCTGGATGCAATCACCATTCAGATTTCAGTAATTATTTATGCAAGTTACTTTCTAATGTACTGGACTCCTGTTTGGTGGTAGTGCTCTTTCTTTAAAGTAATCTGGCCGGCTCCAGATTACTTTCTTGAGCATGTGTAAGCATAAGGTGCCTCAGACGTCTCTAGCATGCATAACCAGCTATGAGTATTGTTTAGGTGCCATCAACCAATTAACCAAGAATTTATCATGTGAATGGGCGAAAGACGGCATAAGAACCAACTCTGTTGCCCCATGGTACATCAAGACTTCACTTACGGAAGAAGTAAGAGTCTCACTTATACTATTCACCTTAAGTTATCATATGTAAACACACAATACGTGGAATATACTGTTCAATTGATCTTACCTACTTTCTTCAGTGACTAATTAAGCAGCATTCACATGATTTTACCGGTTTGTTCCGTATATGTGTTTTACTGCATTCTTTGTCTTTAGAACATTGCTGTAGGTTTTCAGTTATTAAATTTGCTGATATTGAAGTGCCAGTAGGTTCGCTACACTTATTTCTTAGTGATACTCTCACAGTGGAGTATCTGAACGGAGGTATGTTGAGTTGTTGACTGCGAATTAAACCTGTTTTAGTGTTATGTATCGATGACAATTAGGGAGAAAGCAGCTAGCAAAATTAATTATTGACAATGCATGCAGAATCAAATAACACACATATGTGCTCACCTAATTTTTTTATGATACCAGTTGAATGGTTCTTGCAGCAGGTTCACAGATACGCAATAACATAAACAGCCACAATGTAGTTCTGCAAAGTTGCACAATAATCAGAGAAATACTTGAATAAGCATATTAAACGTACGCTTGCACAGCACAAATAATTTGCAAGCATTGCAGAAAAAATTAACAAAAGCAAGACTGGGAGAAATTGGACATGATGCCTAGAAAAAACTTTTACTAAGCTGAGTGGATCCACGAACTGAGGGTGTGACCTCTGTTTTCTTTACATCCAGAACTGTGTGACAAGTGAATAACATAGAAGCACGATCTAACGAAAACACTAAAACATGATATGAGAGATATTTATGATTTGATACTCTTAACAGCAAGCATATTTTCCAGGTACGTCTTATTACTAACCATGTTCAGTGTGTTTCCCAAGTCCCAACATGTACACAACTAAGGAGCCCACAGTGTCTGAAAAGCACTATAGCATAACATAAAATATGCCTTAGACTATTATGTGTGAGAAAGAGGCAGATATGAATAAAATATGCCTTAGACTATTATGTGCAGCAGAAAGGTACAATAAAGAATTTAACTTAAGAATTTAGTTAAAGTAATTGGTACACGGTTCATAAAAACAGGCAGGCAAAGACCACATGCAGGTTCTCATGGAAATCTGCCATTCCACCCAATTAATCTTCTATATATATTTTTTGTTCTACTGCTTACAATTATATTAAACAACTTGCACAAGAGTTCGGTAATTTCAATGTAAATTCATTTTTTCCCTCCTCCATGCTACAACTATAGATGTAAAATATAATGATGTTCTAAATAAGGTTACCTCGTCACAACAACACACAAACTAATTTGAATAGGGTGAGCAACTCTGCGATCATAAAAAGAAAACATCATATACTTGGTGTTCAGGAGTTTGATGAGTACACTATCAACCAGCAGTGAAAAAACTTTTGTCAAGATTCAGAAACAGCCAGCACAGTTCTCAGCATGAAGTTCTCTACCTTACAAGGCACACATACACACAAGGGACTGGTACTCTCATCAAGAAGCAACGTTCAAAAATATCTGTAAATTTACTTCTTAAAACGAAAAATAAAATTGGTAACAAAACATAAAAGTCAAGCGACAAAAGAAAATTTTGCTACAAGATCAAACATCTATTTCTCCCCATTACAAAAGTTTTTATGGTTTCTCCTCCCACGTGAATAAAAACCAAATATATTGTACATAGTACATAAGGCATTTGTGAGAACAAAACATATTTACAAATGATTTTCGTGGTATACGCCCTGGAAGATTTGAAAATAAACAGTTACATTGCAACACGACTTAGATATCATTCTAATCAAACCTGTAAACAATGTTTTTTATGAGGTTTCCATGTGTGGATCCCTCGAAAACGAGGTGGCCGGGCTTCAGGTTGCTTCCCACATCGTGGTTTCTGGCCTCCAAACGCATGTACCTTATTGGCTATTTGATTGTACCCTTTATCACCTCTAGATGATGGAAATCTTTGAAGGTCAGGAAATGGTCGACCCCATTCACAACCATTAATTAATTAAGGTCAGCCATATAGTACGCAAGCAAAGAGCAAGCAGTTTTTGTACTTCGTTCTTAGGAACCATAGTTCACAGGTAATCTCGGGGAAGGAAACATGGTAAGCCAAGATAGCATTACATAACTGCTGTGACTCTCGTCAGAGCTCACACCTGAGGTGCAAATGGTAGCTTTTATGATGAAGTAAAACAGCAAGCTATTTGGGAATCTAACAAATGGTCATATGGCACTGATGTAGAAGCCTGTGTAACGTGGATAGTTCCGCAGTTGGCTTGTTAAATGCAACTTAACCCTTGAATAGACAGACACTGCACCATAAATCACAATTTTAGCCTTCATATTCAAATGTAAAAATAACTGATAACTAAAGAAAATTGGTTCCTTACGATCCTGTCACTTGAACTGGAAAATTCCACAATACCTAGTTGTTCTCTCCTTTACCTAAGAATTTTTGGTTGCCACATGTGACAACAGCACATGACAACAGAGACCTCAACTATTTGGGAAATATTAAAGCTAATTAGGCTAACCCGCTTTACTGCATTGAGGATAAAGGGTTGCAGCTCTTCTGTTCTATAGGCACCAACACCAAGGCTGAGCTTGAGGTCATTTTTGTCAGCTTTAAATGCTTCTAAAAGACTAAAACCCGAAAAAATTGGTTTGGAGGGGCTATTGAAGTAACAAATAACAGAAACACAGGAGTACCTCATCAATCTCTCTTCTATAGTCATCAGAAAGGAATGACAGGGGCAGAGCTCATGCGGATCCCCCTCACCAAATGACAGCGGCAATCTGCATGAAGTCACTGAAGTTTATCAAACCATAATCAGGTTGGAAGGCATCCAGCTGAAGGGCAAGTTGATAAAACCTGACAAATAAAGTATTGATAGGTAAAGTACTTTTCACTTCGCAAGAACATTACAAGTTTGATTAAACACACTAAAACAAAAAATAATCTGTCATGTAACAAAAACTAATCTTAACCCACCATCATTATCATATTTCTTTGTTTCCTTCCTTGCCAACATCGCACTTTTAATAATGTATCTCAAAAGAGAAACCAAAGCATAGGAGTTAGGGGCTGCAATTTGACATCTACTTTGCAATCCAATGTTCTACACACTGCCAGATGAATCCACTGCATACCAAACGGCAGAACTGACCTACTTCCTCGAAATTTCCAGCAATATCAATAGATTCCATATCATCCTACACTTCCGCAAGAAGGTACGGCAATCAAGGTACGATTTTTCCAACAGATCTATATCACGGATCAACTAATACCAATTCACAAGCAGCGCAGCAGATCGATTCGCCAATCTCAACAACGACCCGGTTAATCGGCTCAACGCTCCATAAAGTAAAAGTTCATATCAGCTCGATCGCACCTTAAGGAGAACGGTGTCGCCGCGGAGGAGCTGCAGCCTCTCCATGGTGTCCGGTGCAGCGCGACGACAGAGTTATCGTCATTGGTGGCCTCGTCGACCACCGGCCGGTTCGGCGATTTCTTCCTCTCGGGATCGCCGTCGAGTAATCCTTCTTCCCCTTCCTGCACCACCCCACAAAAAATCACCAAAAATCCCCCAACAAGAAACAGATCGGAACCGAAAACCCTACAGGCCGCTGGATCGGATCGGGGCTGTGGTGGGATCTTACGTTCTAATGAAATATCTATGTTCTAATGAACGAATGACCAGTAAATTCGAATGTACATGGGTTAGGGTTCTCCAGCAACTCCATGATTGTACAGAGATCCTTAAGATCAAGGTTAAGAGGAAGGTTTAATTTAACCCGGGTCCTTCTTGACCTTCTTCTTGTGGTTCCTGCCTTCCTTCTTGGCCTCCTTGCGCTTCTTGCAGTGGTGCTCCTTCACCTTGCGCAGCACTTTGTGCTTCTGGCGCAGCGAGATCCGCTTGCTCTTGCTCTTCTTCACCATCTTGGCAGCCGCCGCCGCCGCTGCTGGTGACGGGGTAGAGAGCTGGTGAAAAATAAAATTGGTAACAAAATCATCATACGTTATCATGGTAACAAAATCATGGAACAAAGTTATGGTGGTTATGGGATGACTCAACCTGTACCTTTCAGATCTACCCCAAGCTTCACAAGGACTAATAAACTGCAGATCTATGTACATATTCGAATAGGGTTGACCTACTCGGTGCTTCTTGTGCTCTGGGACGAACTTGGAGTTCTTGAGGTCCTCCTCGGTGAAGTTCGCGGTCATCTTGACGATGAGGTAGCCGGTGATGGCGAATCCGTGAGGAATGGCGATTATGGCTCCACTCCTCCGGAAGAAGACCGCCACGGATCGAAGGTCTTCATCTCCTCTCGATCTCCTCCTCCGGTAGATAGACACTGTCGGCGTTTGGGGAAGAAGCGGTAGATAGACACCTTGGCCGCCGCGTGCGCCCATCTCCCGGATCGCACCTTCATCGCTGGCTACTCGGTGCCCGAGGGATCGAGCCAACGGACCCTCCATCTCCGTGTGCCTTTGCCCATCCCTCCTCCTTCGCGCAAGAGGAGCCCTGCATAGCCTCGCCCGATCTCTCGTTGCGTGCGCCACCGCCGCCTCCTCCGTCGACCGTCGCCTTGCCGCCGACACCGCCGCCGTCTCCGTCGCCCCACCCACACGGTAGCACGCCTTTCGCACCAAATCCGCCACCGTAGCGAAGGAAGCCTAGGAGGCGAATGGCGATGAGAGATGCGCCGACGGGCACATCCATCGCCCCGCAGATGCGACGGCAGAGGAAATTTGACGCGACCCGAAGTCGGAGTTGAGTTTGGCGAGGCCGACGGTGGTGGTCGGTCATCCCGCCGAGGTGGTCGGCCGAGGCGCTTGTAAAGCAGATTGGGAGGGTGGGTGCGGGCGGTGCGCCTGCTGGAGTAGATCGGGAGGGCCGGCGAAAAGATCGGGAACGGTTTGGGGATTTCGCTGGGGCCTGGAGGAAGGACCGGAGATTTCATTGTCTTGAGGAAGGACCGGCGATTTCGCCACGTGGTGGGCGGGGATGCACAGGAGAACGAACCAATCACCACCAACTGAAAATTAGAAGTAGTAGAGATAAAAGAGCTAGCGCACCATTAGCTAGTAATTAATAGGGAAATTAAGGGTGTTCTTTCACTGTGATCCCTGAGGACATGGGGCCAGTCTGACCAGGCGCAAGGTACACGAGGCATGACATGAATGAAGGTGTGAGAGGAGACACGGAAGCAAGAATATTAGCCATTACATAGCGCCTGGGCTAGCCGATCGTTGGGGTGTCCACGCGTCGCCCTTGGTCTTTTTGCGAAAAGGCCCCTACGTTTCTCCAAATTATGGATAGGTCTCTCGAAATTACGAATAGGTCATTCGCGATTTTTGTGAGGGGAAGATTTTTATTTTTTTCGCGTTCGGGTCCCTCGTGCAGTACTTTATGGAAAAAGCCCCCGTTAAATTCAAATCGCGGACATGCCCTTTTCTAATTTTTCAGGATAGCGGATAGGTCCAAAAACGTAACAAATAGGTCCTCGCTCCTTACGTCTAGGTTCTTTCTCCGTTTTTCACAGAAAAAAATGTTTTCGTCACCAGAAATATGTGTGCATCCCTAAGAAGGCTGTCATCACGTCAGGTCCTTTCTCCGTTTTGGCCGGAAAAATTGTTTTTGTCACCAGAAATATGTGTGCAACTCAAAAAAGGTTGTCGTCACTAATAATTTTTCGCCCTTTTCCCTCTAGGCTGTTTTCCCACCTCGTTTTTCCACCTCGGTCTCCGATATTTCCCAGATAATTCGTCGAAAGAGATATTTCTACAACTCTAACTCTTTATTTTTTCCCCCCGTAGCTCGGTTTCTGTTGTTTTTCGGTGTGAGAAATATGTTGAAAATCACATTTGCGTCGTTTCGTCGATTTTTCCCCTACGCTCACACAACACGGCGTGCAGTCGCACGCTACTCTCTATTTTTTCCCCCGTAACTCAGTTTCTGCTGTTTTCCGGAGTGAGAAATATGTTGAAAATCGTGTTTACATCCTTCCGTCGATTTTTTCTCACGCCCACACAGCACGGCGTGTAATAGCACGCTACCCTGTCTAGTATATGCCAACGAGCCCAAGGCTAATATGAGGACAATGGACAGTCACGACGGAGAGTGAGTGAGAGAATATCCAAGGGAAGGCGCGGCAATAATGAGTCAAGCGTCACTCTACATATATGTTGCCCTGTTGCGTACTCGCTCCGTTTCACGATATTGGTACACACTGCACCATAAGTATGTACTATTAAGTATTAACAAAACACTGCAACTGCATATAAGAAAAAAGTCTATATATTCCATGACCTTTTTCCGGTTCAAGAAAGTACGCATAAAAATCGGGTCAAAATCTAAAACTTCATTTTAAGCTTGCTCGTGGGGAGAACACTCAAGAAACATCCCTCAAACAAGCAGGATCATAATCTACCTCAAGAACTTACTTCTCAACTCAAAAACCGATTTCTTGAAAAAACTTAGTTGATCAAGAATAAATTTGCCTAGATGATTAATGAGATAATTTATAAATGATACATCAATCAATCATACATCCTTGGCAACACGAGATTAAGTAAGAAAGAAAACATAAGGAAAGATCAAGAGCCAAGCAAGAAGAAGATCAAAATTTGAAAAATTTTGAGTAAAGAGATGATTTGCATTCAGATTATGAGGAGACTTTACAAAACCTCTCGCCTGAGGACAAAACTCCCAAGGAGCACTCACACACCCACACAAAAACATCAAAATCTCGTGGAAACCCTAATCTTATACTTAGTGACTTAGAACTTCACCTCCCACTACATCTCCTTATATTGTGGACACAACCCTAATCTTAAAATCTAGACACACTTGTGGATACCATATACATTTACATGCGCTAACCCATTAACCCAACACCATACCAGGTTTTACACACATAAGCACGCTTTTCAAAGTGACCATTACATTGACACCAAATCCATTCCGTCAGCCCGAATTTGCGTACAACTTCACTTTGGCATGACTTAAACCACTTAGGCCACCATTACGATTTTCCAAACCGTCTCGACTGTCGGTATTGGACAAATTGCCAATTTGCTCCAATGACCGGTCTTCCTTCTCCTCGAAGCATCGCCCATACTTTGTCACTTCCCATGTGGTCCAAATGACTTGTCGCTAAGCCTCTGATGCATCCGGGCACCTTCAAACCATCCTTACTTCTAAATGGGCCAAAGTCCCTAGTGCACCATATGTCATTGACTGCTTCACCATAGCGGCATCAGCTTCCTTGACTGTTCTGGACCTTAACTCCTTCCTGAGCCTAGTCCTGGTCTATACCATTGTCCGTCATATTCATCACCAGTGCATCACACTTCGATTTCCTGTCTTCCCGGCTTGCAACCACTTCTCAGCCTCAATCATCTTCTAGTGCCCCTTGACCGTTCTGAACCTCAACTCTTCTAACCTAGTCCCGGTCTTGTCTTCGCCTCACAATGACCTTACCCTAGAGTCTTGCAACCACACTAAATAAACCATCCCATAGCACTATTCACAATGGTATACAATTGAATTAACCAAATGCAAACATTGGTAAACTATTTGCTAGAAAGTCGGCACTACCGCAACCCAGGGCTAGTAGTACCGCAAGTTCGGTACTACCGTTTCTAGTTGGTCGTTAGTACCGTTTGCCCTAAGAAACCCCGAGAGATCCCTCTTTGAAAAATAACTACCACCAACTAGAGGTCGGTAGTATCACACCCCTGGTACTACCACTCCTCTAGGACCGGTAGTGCATCGCACCTTGCACACCCCAGAGAAAACACCTCTCTGTAAAATAGCTACTGCTAGCTGAGGCCAGTAGCACCGCAGGGCCGGCACTACTGCCTCTATAAGGCTGGTAATGCCGCCCAACACTGACAACACCTTAAATTGCTTCAAATTCACAATTGAATTAAAAAACGAACTTAAACTTAAGCACCACATGCTCAAACGCTATCAATAACTTATCACAAACATAGATAAACCTCTATATACTCTTTCACGTAAACACTATGGTCAATTTTATCTATCATTCCTTCGATTTTATATGCTCCTTAATCCCTGTGTCCGAGGCTCCAAGCAAAATATGTCTTATAAAAAAAAAGAACAGAAGGAGTAATGTATTGCAGCCGACTACCAGCAAGCTAGTCATCAATAACACGAGAATTACATCCAAGCCATTATGAGTATAGCAGGATTTTGCGGGAAAGCGGATTTAGTTTAGATCAGCTTATGTCATGGAGACGTACAGGGAATCCAACAAGGAGGCTCATCTTTTAGCTACAAGTATATATGTGCTCGTTGGTGCCTGGCCAATATTCTTGGTTTGTTAGGGTTACCAGAGTGGAGCTCTCTTCCGGTACACAATAGTACGTTAATATGGACCATCCATTTTCTTTAATCCAACAGATCAAATCAATTAGGATTTGGTTGTACTACACCACCAGTATGATATAGTATTGTTCACTTAGGGTATGTTTGTTTGGTGGGATGATGTTAAATGGGATGCGATGGTTCTGTACCATTTGGTTCTATTGTTTTGGGTGAATGGAATGGTTCAGCATCTATAGTAAATATTTCTCAAATTTGTATCACACCGTTCAGGATAGGATGATTCTACTAAAGCAAACTGGAGCCAGCCGAGTAGCGACTGTGGGCGCTTGGGCGGAATTTGCGGGGCGGGATGAGGATGGCAAATCGGGAGAGGCGGCCGACGAGCGGGGCCGAGGCAGGGGCAAGGGTGGCAACCGGCGGGCGGGCGGGAGTGGCGGCCTGTCACAGTCGCGCGAGGAAGAGGCGAAGAGCTCGGCCCGAGCGTGTGTTGCGACTGGCTAGGGCGTCCTCTATCTCAGCCTCTGGCCGGGTCGAGCACAAGTTATAGTAGCGTTGGGCCTCGGGCCTAATTCTGCACAGGCTAAAATGCTCCGTTGTTATTTGGGCCAGGTCTCAAGCCTAGACTCCAGTGATCGGTGATTTTGTTCGGCACAGGCGACGGATGAGTAATTCGAATTGCTGTTGGGCTTCGTTAGGCACAGGCGGCGGCACACTAAAATGAGATCGGATTCATTTAGGTTAAACCAACTGAGTTAAAGACAAAAATATATACTATCCTTTAAAATCTAATGGCTAGATGTGATTTTTACTGTTACTTTTTACTGCCAGTAGAATGTATTGTAAAAATTTCTTCCAAAAAAAATGCAAATATATGTAGCAGTTTTTCCTCATTATTGTCCCCTGCATGCCGATTCCACGAAGAGGTCCTCGAGCTTCACTTCTGATCTAGCAGCCTTTGCTGAGACCACGGGTACGGTACCATTGAAGTATATTTTTCTAAGGAAATACTATTGAAACTTTTTTACTATTACTCCATTTCAGACACTGTTAGTGTTAGCTACTCCGGTTATTGAACAAGTTCTAGTTTACTCTCTCCGTCCAAACTTATAAGGATCATTTTTTAATGATCTTGTTCATATGTTATAGGGTTCTGTCGAAGTTTATAAGGCTTATTTTTTGAATGATCTTATTCGTAAATTATAGGGCATATTTTATATTCAAATGCAAAATTAGTAAGATGTTTCATCTGTAGTCATAATAAATATCTATCTTTACTTTATATTCTCTGCATACATGCATTAAGTATAGTGGTTAGTAATAATAATTTAGAGTAATCTAATTATTTTTAATACCTTTTTGTTCTATATATCAAGAAGAAATATGACTTATAAAATTCGACGGAGGAAATACTACGTGCGTACTCCCGTTCGATCGCTCTTGTTCAGACTTGAGACTTGAGAGTCAGCCATGCCATCTGTAGTTTTTTTTGTTTTTTGTCACTATTCTCTTCACTATGGCAATGATAACCAGTATTAGTTCCCTATGTTAGTGCATGGCTACGTACATGGGCTGTATTACAGAAGTTGGACTTGCGAACTATTATGATGAAGGCTACGCAACAGTTGGTGCAGGTGGCCAAGGATTTCTTTTCCCAGACGTATGAGTGGCGGTCGTCTTCGGATTGATAGTCACTAGAGTGTGTGTGTTATTTTTTTTTTTATTTTAGGGCTGTGTGTTTCTTGTTAAACAGAGGTCAGGAGTAGTTTTCAAGAACTTATATCATCTCGATGTAATGTTTTGAATTTAATAAAATTTTCCTTCATAAAAAAAATTTGTTGGTGCATGGCTTCTTCTGAAAACGACGTGCTCAACATCTATCGTCATCCTGCACACAGCACGGACACGGCAAATTCTAGCGAACAGCACCAGACTTGTAAGATCTGTTGCTAGCTAGTTTCTGAATGGGCTGGATCGAGTAGTCGTCGTTTCGTCAGTAGATACGGACGCGTAAGCACGCCAAGAAAAAGACCAAGACGAAATGGAGACGCGCCGCGCGGGGCAGGGAGGGATCGAGGACGGTGGATATAAATGTTGATGTGCGTGCTAAGCCGGCCGATTCCTCCTCAGTCTCAACTGCCCCTGATTATTGTCTCTATTTATTCCATCTGCTTATAGGGGTGGAATCGAGCCGAGCCGAGCCGAGCTTGGCTCGGCTCGGCCGAGCTCGTCACTATTCGAGCCGAGCCGAGTTCGGCTCATTGCCTTTGACGAGTTGAAAACCGGGCTCGGTCGAGCCTCGAGCCGAGCCGAGCCGGCTCGCGAGCCGTCTGACATGTGGCCCCTCATTGCGTTGCGTCAACCCTAAGCAGTAAGCCCCAGCCCTCAAATCCTCAATCGTGCACTGCCTGCTGCCTCAAATCCCCCAGCTGTTATTAGAAGACTCAGAAAAATACTATGGTCGCTTAAAAGTTAAGATCTGCTGTCTGTAGATTAGTAATACTGAAATGGTTATCATGCTTATGGAAAACTATATATGACTAGTGCATATATAGTGTGCAACTTTTATGAATTGCATTGTTCTTATGGGAGTACCACTGCACCAATTGTTTTGTATCTTGTTTTATGGATCATTTGAATGGCTAATGTCTGAATGAGCTGCTCTACCAAAGACCAGTCACTCTGATTTGTTCTGTTAAGGTATCTTGTGATGCTACTTCCATATTATTTCAAAGTTATCAATGTTATTTGTTTCATAACAATGACATCAATGTTATTTATTTCATAACTTATCCACGTAATTAACGAGCCTATCGAGCCTAACGAAGCCGAGCCCGAGCCGCTCAGTCCGCTCGTTATTGGCAGAAGCGAAGCGGACGAGCTCGGCTCGACTCGTTGTCACATCGAGCCGAGCCGAGCCGAGCCGAGTCTGGCCGAGCTCGAGCCGAGCTACGAGCCTCGAGCTTAATTTCCAGCCCTATCTGCTTAGCTTACTACTCTGGACTGGACTGGACTGGGGTAGCTGCTGCTGCTTGCATCTCTAGCTAGCTAGCTAGCAAATTAAAACGGGCACAGGCTTTGCATGATCCCTCCCTAGCTCCTCATGAGTCGTCGTCTCCCCGGTCTTTTCGTTTTCCCCGTCCCCGTCCGGCAGCTAGCTGGGAGGTTGACTGCTCACGTACGTACGTACCCATCTTTAACCTAATTAAATTAAAGAAGGCAGCCTGCGTAGAATCGTCCACAAGATAGCTACTAGTACCCCACTTAATTAAGAGATGAACGAGCAGATCTAGTCCCTAGCCACACGTACGCTACTATTGCAAACGACCTTAATTAATAACTAATGCGTCCTTCTTTTTGCGCTTAAGCGGCCGTAGAAGCTAAGGAGAAAGCAAGCATCGATCGATCGGTCTTCATCAAGATATATTAATTCGAGAACTAACTCATGCAGCCAGCAAGCTATGTAGTTGGGAAAGAAAGAAAGAAAGAAAGCCCGATCGCGATCGAACTAGCTACTCCTTGCATGCTAACTAAGAGGATTAGACAGAGATCGAGGAGGTGCAAATCAAAGTAAACCAATAAGAGAGGGAGGGAGAGGCTACGGGCCGGCTGCAGCAAATTAAGTACACGCATGCATACGACGTTGCGTTAAAATTAACATGGCGGAGATTAATTGATGATCAGAAGAAGCTAGCTAGAGGCGCGGCTTAACAAGCAGCAAGTAAGCTGCTTAATTAGCCCTTGCTGCCCCGGTGCTTGGCGTCGGCGGCGCCATGGAGGAAGTGCAGCAGCACGGGGCTCTTGCACCGTGGGCACTTGGGCTGCTCCTGCTCCTCCGAGAGCATCACGTACATGAGGCACTGCGGGCACCCCACCACCACCATCGGCTTCACCACCGCCGCCTCCTCCTCCGCGTCCGACGACACGCACGAGCTCGCCGGCGACTCCACCGTGCTTGCCATGGAGCCCCTGCCTCCCTGCAGGCTCATGCACCAACCTACCTAGATAGCTGGTGCAACCTCGTCAAGTATCAGAGGGTGGATATGAATGAATGTACGATCGACGATGACTATGCGACTACATATGTAGCGGTGACTGCAGGAAGAGATGGGGCCATTTGTATTTGTCCTGTGGGAGAAAGAACGGTGCACCTCCTCCTATATATAGAGAGAGTGCCGTGCCCCGGGCGGGGAGGAAGAGGGAGGGAGCTAGGGCCTAGGGGATGTCATGGCGCCACTTGAATATATACAACAACAGCTAGCTAATAAGGACTTCAATTTTGACTACTACTCCCACCGCTCCCTGCCCGCACTTTCCTTTAGTTTATTTTCCTTTGCTCACCGTTTCCTCGGTTAACAAATTAAGTAATTTCTAACTGTCGTCGGCCTCTTATCTGAAATAAAGACTGCCATTGTTCAGTAGTTGGAACGAAACAAGATGAATTAAGAAAATTAAATATTATTTATTGGGTTGTGCTTTCGTGTCCTTTAAAACAAAATGGGTACAAATTTAATTCTGGAACAGCTACAGCCATATCAAAGTAAGGGCCAACTCACACTGGTCCCTTCATTCACACCCTTTATCTCTCAAGTCTGAACTGCTTCAAACTTCACAGCAGTGCCTATTTTTATCTAGAAAAAACACATAAGAACGACTCTTATCTAGCACTCCATCCGTCTAAGTTTAGGCGTATTTTTTCAATAATCTTATCTATAAATATAAGATGTATTTCGCATTCTAATGCAAATTAATATGATGTTCTCTATATACCCCTAATAAACATCTAATTTTACTTTATATTCTCTGCATGCATGCATTGAATGTAGCACCCAGTGATAATAATTAATAATAATCTATTCATTTTTAATACCTTCTTGGTCTATTTGATAAGAAGAAATACATCTTATAAACTTAGACAGAGGGGGTAGTCTTTAATCTAAGGCCTATGTGAAATGCAAGAATTTTCCAATCCAACAGGAATCTAAGGAAATTCCCTTGTTCTAAACAGGCCTTACTAGGCAGGAGTTTTTTTTTACAGGTTACATCTTCTGAGGAAAAGAAAACAAGAAAGTAGTATATCAACATAGCGGCCACTATTGCTAACTTTTGGATCCGTTAAATTTCCTCTACATATGAGTTCCAGAAGGCAATATTTCCAAAAAGCAAAGGAAGTTTTGGATCGCTGCCCAACCTGTGGTGTCATTTCCGGAATTCCGGTTACTCCTATAGAAACACAGACATTTGCAGTCTCTATCCCCTTTCCCTCCTCCATCCATAGGCTTCAGTTCGATCCAAAATCTAAAAGCGTCCAGCCTTTTCCACCTACCCCTGCATCCAACTCCACCAAAACACTTTGTTCTGCAGTGCAGAGTAGTCTATTTGTCACAAGGCAGATGCCGTAATGCGGAATCTTTCTTCAGAAAAATGTATGTGCAACTAAAACTTTATCCGTGGATTATTTGACATCAAAAGAACATTAAGTCACATGGAGTATATATCAAGAAAAATAATACTCCCTCCATTCCAAAATATAAGGCACGCACGCATTTTAAGATTCAAACTTTGAAATCTTTGACCAATGATTTGTCTAACTATATAAAAATTTTGTGATATAAAAGTGATACCATTGAATTCATATTTAAAAGTACTTTGTAATGATAGTGATTTTGTTTGTATGAATGATATTGGATAAGAGAAATCAAAGGTCAAATTATAGTTTAGAAGACCGTGCCAAGTCAAACTACGCCTTATATTTTGGAATGGAGGGAGTACTACTGCAACTACAATCAAGATTTCCTTGCAAGAATTTATGGTGCGTATGAATGGAGAAGGGCAATGCAGCTAAGCAAACTTAAATAACAGGCATAAATGAAGCACTGCTTTATCTTGTGGGCAAGACTTGAATGGGGCTAAGATACCGGCCAGCTAAGCCTAAGATTCTCAGCTCATACTATCACAGATACGCACAAACACACACCAGTCTCAAGAAATTGGGCTCATAAGCACCGCATTAATGCCGTCTTGTGCAGGCGTTCAACTGTCCCGACTAGTAAAAGCTCTCAGCTTGGACAGAGGCGTGCAATTCCAAGTAATATTTGAATCAGGCTGTGCTACTATACGTTAAAGCTCGTTTGATTGAATCTGCTGTGCTGGAAGGTGCCAAACCTTAAATGAGAAAACAGTCATCGTCTAGCACTTGATTGGACTTGTACTTCAGTTTCAAGGGAATACCCAGCCCAAACCGCAATAATGTACAAGGCAACAACCCATGCTCCTCTTTACCTTGCCTAGCTCAAAATCAATCATCAAAACAAAGAGAAGATTCGTTCCGCGACACATTACTACTAGAAGCAATTCAGATAATAAAAATGAACTTGTCAATACCAAGAATATTTACCTGTACGGATGTACCAGTCAATTGATCTGTACAACAACACACATAACTGAGTAAGCTTCGTCTGTTCCATTGACAGCCTGTGCCTTCAGCCCCGGTAGAACTGTTACTTACTGTCAGCAGCTCTTGAAGAAACGCCGCAGAGGGCGGACAGCTCACGCTTACTGCACTATTAAGATTCCCAACCCTCCTTTTGGATAGTCCACAAGCTAATGGTCTGTAATGTGAGGACACCCACAGGGTTTGATGAAAGACGTTGTCACTTCAAACAAAAGAGTGTTAGTTATACTCTGTAACACTATTTTCAGAAACTCCACAGGGTGGCAACGACTAATGATCGTTAGTAAAATTCTTTAAAAAAAACATTGTTAACGAACTTATGGTCAATCAATTCATGATAAAAATATAAACATACTGTGTGTATTTTTCAAAACATCATCAAAATGTAGCAATATATTAAACACACACATACAATATACCTTGTTGGGTCAACTCCGGCACAGCTCAAAGAAAAATAGCGACGAGTGCAGCGCAGAACGATAAAAGTTGGCTCTAGATTTTATCAGTTATCATCAACATCTTGATCCTCATCATCATCGCTAAAATCAGAATCACTGCAATAATCAGAATCCCGGTGCTTAAAGAAGAATCAGAAGCGTCTCCCAAAACTTCTAATGAATTCCAATCAAGAGGAAAAATTCTCTGAAGTGCTTCTGTTAGTGCCCCTCCCGTCCTCTCAATCTTGTGAAGCCATCTAGACCAGTGAACAGCGGTGCGCAGATCAACAGTCAAATCATTGTCAAACATTTCTCTACAAACACCCAAGATTCCTGTGTAGGTGCTTCCCTCCATTACAGTTGCCCTTGAGAGAAGTGAGGTTACCAAGCAATGATAAGCAGCTTCATCAGGCTTCAGCCCTGCCAGTTTCATCTCTTCAAAACATTTCAATGCTCTGTCTGGAAGTGACGTCCTTGCCCAACCTTTAATTAAGGTAGTATATGTCTTGACATTAGGTTTCAGTCCAACATCTGCCATTTCTTCAATCACCTTTTCTGCTCTCTACAAATAAATCATTTAATAAAACAAATTAATGAATAGCGTGCAAAGAAGAGCCCAAGACAAATACTTCTCCATTCACAATGTTCAAATTATAATGAAACAATGTAGGACAAAGTTCAATGTGCCGAAAAAAATCACAAAGCTAGTTTTATACGGCCTTACAAATATTTTGCTGAGGTGCCTTAAAATAATGTGAAGTCATGTTTATCACACTGAATTGTACTATCACTGTCAGGCTATCTCCACTATACAGTCTCAAAATAAGCTAGAAATTAATTATTTCAATGAAAAATTCTCATACCTGCATGTCACCTGCTTTGCAGCATGCATTTATGTAGGAGGTATATGTATGGATGTTAGGGGGGACTCCATCTTCTTTCATCTGCTTCATCAAGTCCGCTGCCTCCCAAACATCTCCTCTCCGAGCCCACCTACACAAAGTATTGGTGATGAAACAAGCAAAGGAAAATTCTAAAAAGCTTGTTGAAATAAACCCTAAAATCAATATGCAGTATGCACAGTCCAAACTAGTGTACAACTAATTCAATAAACAAGTATTGTAACAGTTTCTTCCTATCCCTGAGTGAGCAGCTGGCCAAGTAGTATCATCCACTCCACCAGTCATGAAATGAATGCAAGTGTCTCTCCCTGAACCAGTAAACGATTCTGACCATGTTGGACTGCAGATGAATAAGGTTAATCTACATTGGCTAAAGAGATTATCTAGAACACCTACCCATCAATCAAAATGTTATATACAAATGTATTCCTTGGTATCTTTTGAATGCTCATCTCGCGTGTGACCGCTAAAGCACTCTGCATCCTCCCTGATTTACAACAGGCCCTTAGCAATGTTTCATAAATGTACACATCGAGTTTTAGACCACTCTCTTTGATTTTCGTGAAGTATTCAAAAGCCTTTCCTATATCTCCATTAGCAGCATAACCTCTCATAATGATTGTGTATGTATACTCATTTGGTGTAATGCCAGCAATGGACATCTTGTCAAGCACAGAGACAGCTCTTTCAACCTACAAACACAAAAATGAAGTAAATGTCAATGGTACAGGTACATGCCTACATGGTTTAATTTTTTTGAATTTAACATGTAGTTGGAAAACACCTGGTGCTTTCTAATTAGCCCATGAATAAGAGCATTGTAAGTCACTACAGTGGGAGCGCAGCCACTTCGTCGCATCAGATCAAAAGTATACAGAGCCCTTTTCATATCTCCAGCAACTGCAAACCCCTCTATGATAGGCCTAAATGCTCTATTTGACGGTTGTATTCGTTCCTTCTTCATTTTTTCCAAAATGCAAATAGCTCGATCCATATTCCCCATCTTACAAAATGCTTCTATCAGCAAATTGTATATGGCACGATCAGGTTGCAGACCTGATTTTAGCATTTCCTCGAATATGCTGAAAGCATTTGCAAAGTCATGTAAACGGATAAATCCACTGATCAGCATAGAGTAAGTTTTGTTATTATGCTTGATGCCATATGATTGCATTTCTTTGCTAATACCTAAGGCTTTGGCAACCTTACCAATCTGTAAAAAAAAAAAGCAACAACACCAAAGCTGCATCAGTGATTGCCACTCGTTCAGATGACGGCACAGATAAAACATAGGAAATCAATAGGGCTGGAAAAAAAGCTTAAATACACTTCACGGCTTTCAAGAATATTCACATTGTTGGTCTAGGCTGCAGGACTAAATATTGTTTTCTCTTTACCATGTGTTTGGTTTT